>JAJDMX020000211.1:0-70776 GCA_022345685.2 Nothomitra cinnamomea | reverse complement strand
TTCAGGTCGGAACTGTTGGAAATTGAAGCTGTTGACGCTTTAGTCAACATCCATGGGCCCATGGATGCTGACTCAGATATTACCTGATCACCGAAACGAAAGCTTTCCTTTTCGTCTCGTCTGTAGCTAGCCTCAACCAACTCAGAATCATCCTCGCCGTCCTTACTGTTCTCCCCGATTGCTTGCGCACGACGTGATCTTCTATCTTCTCCAACAAGAACAGAAGGTTGGTGGTAATTAGAGTTGAATATGTCATGAACTACGGGACGAGCTGGTTGCTGCACAGTTTACTCCGTACTAATTTCTTTCATTGTATCTTCATATCGTCCAAAATCTATCCTAACATCCCTCAAATCACCCACTGGCTTCCTTTCCGTCTCCCCTTCTCTCAGTTCTTAGCCCTTCACCAGTCCCTCTTGCCTTAGAATGCTCACGGCCATGTGCCTTCCGTCTCCCCGGCCTCGTCTCTTGCTTCTGCACTTCCACCAACAGTGAACCCTACGACCACAGTATCAACCCAATAACGACCGTAAGAGCAAGGTAGCTCTCGCCTCTGCGTTACCACCAGCAATAAACCCAACGACCACAGTGCCAACCACAATAGCGACCGTAAGAGCAAGGTGGGGTATTTGCAGCCCACTCGCGTCTCCGTGCTGATGATGAACAGCGTAATAAGTAAGGAGTCCGCCTCCGCCCATAGTGTTGTGTGTTGACGATCTTTTCTTTTTCGTTTGGTGGCTGTAGTTTTTGTATGGCGTAGGTTTCTCGGACCGCTTATCGTAAGGTTAGGGATTTATAGACGTGGAGAGGTGACGTGCGAGTTCGATTGAGGTATTCGACGCTCGCAGAGAAGAGAATGGTCGCAGCCCATTAGTTACCTAGGCGTAAAATTCAGCTAGGGGCACCAACAGCTCTTAAGGGTTTCTACTGGAATACTCTGTACGTCTCAGTAATCTGACCTGGCGCTACAGCAGGCCCACTCCTCAGGCAGCCGTATCGCATGTTTCTGCACACCACACGGAGTATTATTGTCGTAGTCTGGTACTGGGACTCTTACATCATTCTAAATGTACATACTCTAGGCACGAGGTACTTGATGTACACTATACGTGTACAGTATGCCGCACATGGATATCTCAAACGGTTTCGAATTAACAATCTCTTGGCAGTCATGTAGCACCTCCACTATAATCTCCATTCTCCATATGCATACTCCGTATCCTGATATCTCGTAATAGAGAGGCTCTGTAATCATATCCTGAGCATATCCATAAGCAAAATAAGCAGGTTTTACGGCGAGTGTCCCGATTCGGCTACGAACATCGTTCTTACGAATATTCACATCCATACATATGGATATCTTAGATAGGATATCCGTAAGTTGCTTCCTCAAAAATCACTTTCCAAATGGGAACAGCTTCGACGCATTATGGAAATGAAGCACAAAATTGCGCAAAACCACAAATTATCAGGTTTCCATCTAGGGTAACATATCCGTAACCCATTTTCGGGCGCCAAAATGGCCGATTGTTTCTTCGGTAGTTGTAATCCCAGCCGTTGCCGAAAACCGTTCAAAATGGATTCAATTTGGTACCTGATTCCGGTGAGCGAGAGGCGCACACTATGGAGCACGGAGCACATAAAATCAATACACCCTGCAGCAATTTAAACCAAGGCTGAGGTCGTTCAACGGGGGCCGGAGATAACTCCGTATGGGCACGAGGTTCATTGAAATTTTAGAAACCAGACGGTCGGTAAAGCCGCACTGTCGGGACGTTCTTGCTATTTCAAGAACTTGTCCAAATACGTATGCTCCGTACGGTGTATGTATACCCAGCATGGTAAAGCGTGGCTGTACCCAAATTTTTTGTTGATATAACCGAATGTGGTGCAACTAAAAATTCATTATGCATTCATTGTAAGGAGTATGACATCACTAGCGAATGAGATTCCCCCAATGCAAACACCCCAACATCAAGTACAAACATGAGCCACGAAGCTGCATCGGTCGGTATACACCGCACCACCAACGAACCAAACACACCCACAGCCAACAGAGATCCTACAGCAGCACAGGATAAGTTTTGCTAGCCCGTTCGCTAATCGGCGGCTGATCAACTTCGATAGCCACAGGTACGAAAATCTCAGAATCAGGAAGCTTACTCTCTAGGTGTCTCTCTGTGTTCTCCCTTTGCCAGCAAAAAATTTGACCTCGTTTTGGTGGACATCTTGAGTGTCGCATTTATTAAGCGCTCGCGTATGAATTTCGCGCGAACAAAACTTATGGCATGTGCTCTGTATCCCGCGGCCCGGGATTTTCCTGCGATGAGACATCTCGACTCCGGTCTTTACCAACTCTCCCAAATTGACCCCTCACCGCCTCACCTTTCAAATGAGCTCGCCCGCCTCGGCCCCCTCCACCTCCGTCGTGTCGTGTGTCTCACGCCTCAATCAACTGCACCCTTCCGTATCACGACTATCTTCCCTGCAGCCCTGATGGACTTTCCAAGGTCCCAGTACACGAAACTAGTAGCTTTCCGGTTTAGTTATTTTGAACTGATAGTTGAGAAGTGTCATCAGTATGCGTGGTTATCTCTCATAGTTGTGTGCAGACGCCCTAGACCGGCCTGCGTTAAAACCACCAACCAAAGCCCTTTACGCAGTATGTCCTCCAAGCTCCGCGCTTAACGCCCCTCACACAACGGAAACGCGAAAAAAAAAATCGTATAATTTCTAGAGCAGTGAAGAGGCGAAATGGGATATCTAGTTGAATAAGAAATACGCTCTAGGATTGCATGAAATAATAGGCAGAGTGGCTTTCATGGACTCATGGGGTTCGCGTCTTGAGTTTGATGGATGACTTTAAAGTATTTTCGGTTGTCCGACCAGAAAAAAAAAGAAACGGGGTCACCAACTATCTTCCCAAGGCGCAACAACATTTATGCAAAACGAATCTCTGGGCTACCTGGAAATGACTGTGTTCTCCTTGACAGGTGATTTTGTGTACTCGACTTAGTGAATGTTCTGGGAAGTGAGGGTTGTTGGTATCCACATCTGCCTGTTAATTGTAAAGCGAGGATTGCATCTGGATCTCTTGGAAGCGTGATGTTTGTTCTATCTGAACATAAATCTGGGGGTCACCATGGGATATGGCCGGTACGAATACCGGATGAATAGAGTGTATTTTCTATTTTGCAGTGCCTGTCGTGTTTGATAACTTTTCGTGGGTTTGACGCACAAAGCGGAACATCTTGTTTGCTATGTTTGCATCTAACTAAGGAGGTGCAGAGAGAAGCGCTGCCCACGTTACTGGATGAGAAGTGGATGTGTGATCTTTACGATCTCACATATCACCGGGATTCTTTGCACCGCTCTGCATTATTTTTATATCTGCGGCAAGTTTCCACGGTGTTGAAAGGTTGTATGTTGTGTGCCACCTACATGCGTCAGAACAGCCCCACCATAAACCAGTCCCAGCTACTACGTTCCGCCCATGTATCCGACTGTGAGCGAGGAGCGAGGACGGAATCTCGATGGGGTGAAAGAGAAGAATGCGCGGATCCGAGGTATGCGGTGATATGGAGAGGCCTTCCGTTGCAAAGCTGGGGAGTGTTACTGCTACAGCGAAGGGTCTGTGTTAGCCTTATCCACCCCCTTCATTCATTCGTCCTCATTCGTTGTGATGCTGACTTGGATTGGATAAGAACCATAGGCAAGCTCCCAACTGTCATCCCGCGCCTCTTAAAACTCATCGTGTCCTCGCAACTCTAGACAAAACTCTGACAATGAGGGCATCGACCTCTTCGCTTTGCTAGTCCACCCTCATCAACCGCTCTCCTACCCCAAACGGCCGATCTAAGTCGAAGTGCCCACGGCCAATAACGCCAAGAGGAATGGTGAATGGCCGCAGATCTGTGTTATGGTGGAGAAATCGGCGGATGATGCTATTTTCCTGAAACAAGAGGATAAAACCGGCGAGAATGAATGTGGAACGGGTGCTGGGGATGGCCCGGAGCTGGCGGTAGAGGATAAGAGGGAGTTCGAGGAGACGGGCAACGAGGTTATCGGAGTCGGCGGAAGGAGCCCTGGGACGAGCACATAACCCTTCCTCGCCGGGATGTGATGTCTCCTGGAGCGGGGGGATAACTGCCGTGCCTAGGGACGCCTATCTCGGTTTGCGATTGTAGCTCTTCCCCCACAGTAAGGATCCTCGACTCCGCCCGAATAATCGATTACCCTTGCGCCATGGCGTTGGCCGGGGATCAATTTCCTCCGGGCGGTGGTATGTTCTGTTCGACGGAGGGTGGACCTAAGGGTACTTTGTCTCTGTTAGACAAACTTTGATAACTGCCTTCACAGATACAATTAGGACATAAGCACCAATCTCAACCTCAGTATCGGGTTTGGGGAGGGATTTAGTGTCGCGCAAATGACATGATCCCTAATTGGAAACCACTGATTGTAAGTGATTCTCATGTATCTTCTAGCTATATAACTGTTCAGGTGTCGCTGGAGATTCGTGCGTTACAAAAATACAGATATTTTACACTAACTCAAGGTATAGCCCAGTTGGGGGTGGAGAAAGAGCGTTTGATCGGGGAAATCCACAGCCTTGGAGAGATAGAAGAGGCTTCGAAAAATAAAAACCTTGAACTTTCGTTCGATCTCATGGGGTACAGCGAAAGCAATTTAGAAGGATCTTTTTTCTCTGTTTCTTTTACATGGTTTGCTGGGAGTGTAAAAATTAGGGGCTAATTGCGGAGTACAGAAGTACCACAAATGATCTTAGGATACCACAAAAACCTTTCAATACCACGAATTTGACTTCACTCCACATCCAAAGTGGGATGGAAATGGGGTTAATTTAGCACGCTCATGTGTATGTAAGAAAATCGTTTATATTGTTGTATACTTAGATTGTGAGTCGGCTTCTCATTACCTATGTAATTAATCCTGAGGGCATCTGGAAAGAGGGAGAGAAAGACGACGACTGTATACAAGGTGGAGAGGACGGTGCTGAAAGGCTTCGAGGGGTTCGACTGGAGAGGCGGGCGACGTCGCCAGTACGTAGTAGGAGTGGCAAAATAGCCTGATGTACGGGGCACCGAAGTGACTGAGGGAGGTTCAGGAGAGCCACTAGGTGGGGAGTCGTCCTTCATATTAGAAAGATTACAGAGTGCGAGGCGGTGGGTGGTAGGGCGCATAGGAATGCGCCGCTACCACGCGCCCCACAAGTCAGTGATGACACAACCTCCAAGGTGCGAGCTTAGTGGTAGGGGGGTCAGGAATTGCATTGAGATTACTACCTGTATCGCTTTCTGGTAGTAGTCAATGTCCAAGCAGTGCTCGTTGACGCAATGTGTATCTTAGTTAATTAATTTTTGCATCCTAGGGTCGTACTGCAAAGCGGGTGTGAGTTATAGGAGGTAGCACAGCCTCGTAACATTTCGGGGATGTTTACCGGACTACCCCGTGGACCATCTGCACGGGAGCATGTTTTGCCATCCTCGCACACACATCTACAGCCGGTCGCGGTCCGTGAGCTAAATAGGTAATCCCTGCGTACGAAGAAAATAAAGATATAAGCTCTGAAGTTGTAAACTCTCGTCGTTGGAACAGGCTCTTGGAGTTAGAGTTGAAGTTGAAGTTGAAGCTGGAGCCGAGGTTGGAGGCGAAGGCAGAGGCGGAGGTGGATTTAGAGTTGGAGTCGCAGCGAGAGCTAAAGGCGGAGGTGGATTTGGAGTTGAGGTTTGAACTAGAGTTAGAGTTGGAGGTGAAGAGATTCTGAGATAGAGGGGTTTCAATTTGAGGAGCGGATTTAGTACTTCCACCGGATGTAACGGTAGTTGTAATGGCGTGCATGTAAGCTAGGCCGGGCACGCACACGGTAGCCCTAGTCTATGTCGTAGCACTGGCCTGCAGGACATGAAAGCGGGCCATCACTACAGCAGAATTGGGACGTGCTTCCGTGTTGTAGCACTGAGATGGAGGATGCAAGGAGAAGTGGCATGATGATAGCTCTCATGGTGAAATAATTCGGAATTTTTAGCCAGTCCAGGTGAGAGCTTGTAGAGGCCCAGATTTGACCTAGAACAGGAACCGAAGAGTCAAATATCGATTGCCTCATTCGTCCATGTACGGGAGATAAACCCACGAACAATGCAAAGACTTCATCCCCGTTGCGCTTACATCAAAGCTGGACTGGCTCTTTCTTTGCGCTCAATAGAGAGTCTCTTTTACCACTTTTCGTAATCCTGAACTTTGGTTACGCTGGTTGCATTTATTCCTCTAGGGATTATGGTGCGCGATAACTTTTTCGACTAGATTTTGACATGGCAAGGGGCCGCGACTTTTCCTATGAAAAGTTTTGCTGTGAGATATTTACGTAATGTTCTCCATGTATAAAGGCAGAGTGGCTGTCAACAGTGTCTGGGTATCAGCCTAAACTGAACATGTCAACTTCGACTTCCGGGATCACCCTCAGCGTAGACCCCGAACAGTTCGGAAGTAAGGCTGGGGGCTGGGAGAACAAGAAATACGGTGCCTAAAGTCCCCCCTTGGTCCAGGGGTACGTGGTGACCCAAGACACAATGCACCTGTATGTCTTCACTAAGTCCATGTATCTTTAGGAAGATGCCGAAACCTTTCTAAAGGGCCGCCGTGAAATTTCAATTTTGGCGCAAGGCGAGAGGACAGAAAGCCTGTCCGAGGAGCCTACTTCGATACGCCCGCTCAGGAAATGGGTTCTGGGCGGAATTACATTCAAGCCAAGTGTATATATTCAAGAAGGCAACAGCCATTGCCACAGGGCGTTTTGCTAACCCCACAGGGCCTCTAGTTAAGCGAGGCCTAACCCTCAGTTGAAGAAATACTTCCTTCTCTATTATCTCATTAAAAACATGCATAGTGCACTCCTAGACCAATTTCAAAGCTGAAATTCAACACTTGGGTCGTTATTGTGTGTAAAATATTCCTTAATACTTAGGCTTGTGGTTGAGGATCTATTACTAACTATTACCTGCAGTGTGGGCACTCTTAAAAATGGGGGTAGCTTGCGCTTACTCGTGAACTGGGTCTTGAGTCTACTAATGCTGCTGAATTACGCAACAAGATATACAGCAGCATTATATTGAAGGGGGTATTTAATGAACTGCTTTTAATTTCGCCCAGAGATATCCAGCGATTTCTAAGAGGTAACGGCATTTGCGGTGTGGTTTTAGTGAGTCGCTTAACTAGAATCCTGTGAGGTGGCGATAGCGATTGCCATTCAAGAATACAGTGAGAGGCGGAAAGTTTGTGACAAAACAGACCAAAAACACACCAAAAGCTAAGCGAAAAAACTACAACCTTTCCGCACCCCACTTTATCTGTTTCCCGCAGAGAGATACGCGATTGGGGCAGCCGCTGTGGTATTTAGCTGCAGCTCCAATGTCAAGACTCCGTTGGCGATATCCGGTTTTGGTCAGTTTGCCTTCCCCCGAGAACCGCTGGTGAGGAAAGCTCATATCCCTAACATGGCGCAAGACCCTATTATCGTTGAATAGCCGTTTACACAAGGGTACTGATATTGCCACTGGTGTTTAGTTAAGCGACTGCACCCAGAATCACCGAAATATTTGATCTCTATATTGTAAACTATTTACTTATCTTTATTGCTGTGTTTCAAGCGCTCGTCTTGCCTGAATTTGCTTGAAATAATATCCTCTCTGTTCACGTTCAAATAAAGAGCCAACGATACGCTGTTCGTATTGATAGGTGAGGTCCGTCACCATCTTTAGCGAGTCGAAGCCTATGGGGTAGGGGTACTCGCCTAAACGGGTGGGCCGCCTCGCCAAAACTTAGCTGGCAGCCGCCCCAACCTGCGTGGAAGGGATTGGGAGGAAATGCGCAACGTCCGAAGGCAATTTAATCAGGAAGATTTACCACATGAGCTTGAAATTTCGGTAAAATATGCCATAACATTTGCTCGTGGCCTCTGCACATTTGGTGATTGATCTATATAATGTAAAGTTAGTTTACGTGTTTTTAACTAGCTTTTAGGCTTCCCTTAACTGAGGAACCTGTCGCGAGAGCGCTTCGCCCTGTCGCAATATCTGTACCCTACCCAAATCTGAGATGGCTTTGCCGTGAAGGGCCACCAGGAGTCGGTGGCTAAGTTGGGACCCTCTCTGGCGAGTTCGAGGGCGATTTCCAATTCGCCCTTAAGAGAATCTCCTGTTTTCAATGCGAGCGCAAGGGCTATCGAGACCATATGCCTGACCCATGACAGCGAGAGGCTTAGGGGGGAGGCGATGGAGGCCACACCATTTGCCCCCACTTCAGGCCTAAATATGATCTCACCTACAGCCTCAAAACTGACCGTTCCTTTGCACGGCCCCTGCGATCTCACCCTGGTCCATCTTCCTAATCCATCACGGCAAATTCACACTCCACACCCACACCCACCCCAGAATCGTCTAACATTTGCCGGGGGGATACCGCGTGCTGTGGCCACTG
Organism: Nothomitra cinnamomea; assembly: GCA_022345685.2. Classification (NCBI taxonomy): domain Eukaryota; kingdom Fungi; phylum Ascomycota; class Geoglossomycetes; genus Nothomitra; species Nothomitra cinnamomea. The sequence goes on along the minus strand of JAJDMX020000211.1, from coordinate 62,280 downwards.
CTGTAGCTCTTTAGCGATAGTTACGACGATGCCATTGCCGTTTGCGCTCCAGGGTTGCACTGTGAAACATGTGAGTGATAGGGCACGGTGCCATCTCATAACATACAAAGTTGCTTACTCGACTGCCTGGGTGACCCTGTGCACTGGGATATATTTTGCCATCATTGCACACGCACCTACAACCCCTGAAGGCCCGCCCTGACCCTATACAATAGCTGCATGGGAAGAATATGTGTAAGCCTCTAACTTTCCTCTTTCATGAACCATAGATTCAGATGGGACCCACCCAGCAGTGCAAAAAATACTTGCTGGAACTGGAACTAGGCTCGAGGCTGTAACGGAACCCGAGCTTGTGGTTAGATCTGGATTTGGGGTTGGAACCTGGTCTGAGGTTGAGGTCAGAAGTGGACCCGGGGTTGTGACCGGATCTAAGGTTGAGGTTAGAAGTGAATTTGGGGTTGGAACCAGATCCGAGGTTGAGGTTGTAACGGAACCCGAGCTTGCGGTCAGACCTGGATTTGGGGTTGGAACCGGGTCTGAGGTTGAGGTTGGAAGTGGATTTGGGGGTGGAGCTAGATCCGAGGTTGAGGTTAGAACTGGGTCCGGCTGTGCGGCTGGACTCGACGTACAGACGTAAGTCACCCCGTTGACATCGGCGTGTCCAGGGAACCCGCAGTAGCTGTAGTATATGTCACAGCACTGACCTGCAGGGCATGTGTGTGGATAATAGCCACAGTAGCCTAGAGGCGTGCGTCCATCTGGTAGTGCTGAGGTGAAAGGCGTAAGGAGAAGCAGCATGATGATAGTCCGCATGGCATGGGGGTTGGGAATTTTCGGGAAAGGGACTGCCCTTTAAAGGCCTAGGTTTGACCTAGAACAGAGAACTAAGAGCCAAGTGTCAGAATTTCTAATTTGAGATATCGCGCGAGTCCCCCTAGTCTATTCTCCAGAAGTCCGCAAGCTCAATCACTAAAATTCAATGATTTCGCCCCGAAATAATGGCGTTATGATAACAGCGGCGTGATGATACAAAATCAAAATTTCTAGCCAAAATAGGCGTGCGACGCATAATTGCACACCCCCGAGAACTCTTTCCAAGCTCAGGTAAGCAGTCTTGAAGTGAAGGTGAAAATGGCTTTGGTGGAGATGCGATCACCACATGGTTTTAGGCACACTTGTTTATGCATGGAAATTGAGCATTTTTCCTCACTTTTCAAATAAAAATTGACATTAAGTGTAGGAGACGAGCCTGTAAACTAATTCAGATAATTTGATCCTGTTGGAAGAATGCTCTCGGGCGTTCCAACAATGAGTGAGTCATAGTGGGCGGGAGTACTTGCGTGGAGGATATGTGGGGCCTCCGCAACCTTATCAATCAGTTCGCCACTCAATAGATATATAAGTATGTAATTGTTGGCATCGGAACTCAATAAAAAAAACCATTTCCACCCTTCGCCCAATTTTTCCCTCGTTCGTGTGCTTCTTACAACAGACCCAGTATTCCTAACGTGTTGCAGCTGTAGAATCCAAATACTAGTGGTAGAAGTGGGCCGATTTTGCTGGGGTAAAATAAATTTGTAGTCATCACGCCACATGTATCATGACGCCACCACCTAACTTACTGAAGTCCAAGGGAGGTCTGAGAATTGGGTTATTTACCAGAATACTACGATATTTAATCTTTATTAGTCGTAGCATATTTACTCTGAAGGCCTAGCAGCACAATAATTTCTGCGGTACTCTTGGTGGAAGAAGCTATATGCATCGCCAAGACATCAGCTCTATTGTTGCAGACCATATTCCCTGTTCCGTTCGGCGACCCCTCCACTTGCGTCTCGCCCCCCGACCCAACTTCTTCCCCCTGGATAGGCTGGCTGTGCGATTTGGCTAGCACGTCGTATTCCCGGAGCCCTAACCAATTGTTGTAAAAGGATCGCTAGGAGACGCTTTTTATGTATTCTCTAGACTATGGCCATCGTTGGCCTCTATATACTACTTGTGGCACTTGTGGTTGTGTGGCCTCGCCACTATGTTGAGTGGGTTCGCCACCACATCGCCACCCCAACAACTCCAACACCAGTGCCATGGTTTTAGGAGGTAAAGGCTTGTTGCGTTGGGCTAGCCTAGACCCGCCTTCCGTACCCGATAGTTTGCATAGATGTGGTCGAATGAGGGGAGGATGTAGAGACCACGTTACGGGTTTGGGGTGAAAAGAGAGGCTTGGTGACATCAGAGGTTGGGCAGACCAGATGAGAGAGGAGAAAGCTTCCCCACTCTTGGAGACGCAGATCTCGCACTCATATCCCATCTTATCCTGTATACTACCGCCCACGCGGCCGTGAGTTAACTCGTGTAGGGGTACAATATCAAAGACTTTGTGGAGATCCACTGCTGTATGGCAGTCCTTCTACTGGGCTAGGGTTGGGAGCCGTCAACGATTCATAGTCTCTGGCTTAGTGCAATGATTGGGGACTACAATTAACCTTATGAGAGCTCCAGATGCTCTCCGTGCTTGAACGGACTTCGGTTGACTTTCCCGCAAGACCTGGGTAGATCTACACGATGTCTAATGTTAACGTGCTCTCCGCTGTTGGGTGACCACGCCATGGCTTCTGGTCTGTAATAGCCAAACGATGCTGTGCCGCCACGAGATTGATAGAGGGTCCTCTCTGTTTGGCCCAAGATCCCGTATTTAGATTTCCAGTTTGGAATCTGCCTAAATCGCAGAAAATTGCCTGGCAGAGGAGGCCAGGGAGTTTAGTGACTCGAGGGGTTCGACATGAAATGCTCGCTACTTCTGCCATATCAACTGGGGTATCTCGCTCCGGCTCCAATGCTGAAGATATCTAATTTTAGTCAATTCGTCTTATCCCGAAAATCACCGACGAGGAAAGTCCATACATGAATACAGTGATAGGTTGATAGTATCAAACAAGCCCCTGATAGCAAAAGGCGGGTTTCAGATTTGGCGGCCTCATCTATTTCTGGGCTCATCAGGCAAAAGTGGCGGACCTCGTGCGGTTTCTCGAATTCAGATTCACTCATTTATCTCCTGGTTTCTTGTTCTGGGTCACACCTGGGCCTCTAAAAGGCGGCACTGTTCTATTGATGGGCCAAATCTTCCAATTCCTTGTACATACAATGCGGAATATCACTACGTTACTTCTCCTTGCCTCTTCCATCTCAGCACTACCAAATGCAAGAAGAGACCTAGGCTACTGCGGTCCAGAAGGCAAGAGCTGCCCTGACGGTCAGTGCTGCGACATGTACTACAGCTACTGTGGGACCCCTGGAAGCACAGATACCTATGGGCATACCTACACCTGCGCGCAAACTACGGCGGGCCAATTCGCAGCGTCATTTGGTACAATGACCTTAACTTCAGGCCCGGCAGCGTCTCAGACTAACCCAAGTTCATCTACAACGTTAGGGTCTGTGCAGAATACTATAAATGTGGGTGTAGGTGCCACAGATACAAACACCGCTGGAACTACAAGCACCACGGTGGCTACGGACACCACTGAAACTACGAACGTCGCGGTAGCTGCGGCAGCCACTGGAACTACAAGCACCACGGTGGTTAGGGACGCCACTGGAACTACAAGCACCACGGTGGCTACGGACACCACTGGAACTACGAACGTCGCGGCAGCTGCGGCAGCCACTGGAACAACAAGCACCACGGTGGCTACGGACACCACTGGGACTACGAACGTCGCGGTAGCTGCGGCAGCCACTGGAACTACAAGTATCACGGTGGCTACGGACAGCACTGGAACTACAAATGCCGCTACCGCAACCGCTGACGCTGTAACCACTGTATATCCACAACTTACTGACATCCCAACCTTCCTTTCCATAATTTACTCTCCTATACCCGCCCCCACGCAGTCAGGAGCGGTTGGGGACTGTTACCAGTGGTATCAGGTTCCGCCCAGCGATACTGAGCCATGCAGGAATGCCCTTAATGCAAATCCGTTTCTAACCTGGGGGATTTTCAAGGCACTGAATGGGATTGAATCGGACTGGTGTTCTCTTTCACCGGAGACGTGGTGTTGTATTGCTGGTAAGTCAGGAACTCCTAGAGTAGATTTAAAACGTGTACTGATTGCATTGGCCGGGATAAGGTGCGAGCTATAGGGGGACAGTTCCGCGGCGAACAGAGTGTATCCCTTCGTGTTGGGAACCTCCGAGTCCTTGGGCCGGCCCGGTTATGTGCAATTCGGACTGTATGAAAGCGAACTACAAGCCTGGCCAGATTCTGGGAGGGCAATGATATATCTATGGGTTGTCGGTAAAAGGCATTCTTCTTGGTAGTTCGGGTTATGTACGGCGGGTCAATCATATCAAACCCGCCAACGGAAGTTTTCGCTAAGACAAACCCCACGAACATTGCGAAGGGCTCCCAGCTCGCATAAGAATCCAGCCCACACAACTTCAACTTTTGCATTTCTATTGCGCATGTATTAGAACCTTAATTGAACTTATTTTGTACCCAAAACATGGTCTATTTCACCATTTTTTTATCATCCTAAACTATGCTTATTGTGGTGTTCGTTGGCGCGTTTGATATGGGCGAACGATAGTAGTAGGTCAATCCCACCAACGTGACTGCAGATTTCCTGACTGAAATCAGACATGAGAAACGGTCGTGGAATTTTTGATGTTCGATATGATTGGCTTGCCGTAGTTATGGCATTGTGGAAACAGCCTGCATGACTAAAGTATACAGTGCCGGTGTGTGTCTTCGGGAAGCTTAGGCGCGTTTCAACTACACCGAATAGCGAAGAGAAATGGCAGGGGTGGTTCTAAGTGAAAGTTTATATGCATGCCGTTCGATATGCAAACGTAGTAACTGAAATTAGGGCTATTTACCCCACTATCACTGTTTTCAAATTGATTTACTCGGGTACCACTATGGCTTACCAGAATACTACGATTTTGGCGCTTATACATGCACCTCAATTCTAGGCCTTTACACTATGGATGACTTTGCGGGGTTCCCGCTACTGGACTGAAAATAGAGCCATTGCAACAAATGTGAATGTCGCACTTTAATGTATTCTATTTGGTGTAGAAGCACTGTCGGTAGGCGTATAAGTCCCCAGTTAAACAGTACCCTAATACTCGCACAGTTTAACGAGGACTCTACCTACTTACAGCCTGGCAGAAACCATTCGGCTTATCATAGTGGAGCATGCGAAACTAAATGATAGACATTTTGGGACGTACGGAAAATAATTACGCGAAAATCTTAAGTCATATCGTCGCTTTTAGTGCTTTTGCAGTAGAAAGTTGGTCAAGAGGCAGAATCGTGGTGTTTCTTGAGATTATACCGCAGCTCTGGATATGCAAGTTGCAAGCTCACGGGCAGCCATACGATCACCGCCATGAGATGACTCGGACACGTAACGGGAAGTTTTAATAAGGGTCAAAGCTCTACTTCGATGTCCTCCGTAACCCTGGCGCAAGATAGGGGATCTGTACTCGTATCTGCGGCATTTCCATAAGCAAGCAGAGGCGGCAGCGAGGTTGAGATATGTTTATTCGGAACCACAGGTTTGCTACTCTTCTGTAGGCACACCTCGAGGCGGAAAGCATGTTCAAGGGTCACACCGGGGGCTAGGCGAAATTGGCCACTCTCCGCCACCTATTGTAGCCCATTTTCGGACGCCAAGGCGGCTATCGGACGGGTTCAAGGGGGAAGGAATAGATACAATGGCACACGTAAAGTCTTTGTATATCGCATATTTTAGTGCGTGTGAGTCAATGTAATGTGCACAGGAGCCTAATTCCGACAGGTATATATTGGGGCGGGGCTGCCACAATCTTCACTCCCCCAAACAGAAACTGGGTTTCTTCTGCAACATGAAGCTAATTATCATCTCCGTCAAACTCGGGCCAACCTGCTCATCGGTATCGTTTGTTGCTCACCCGGGAGGCAAGGTAAATCGTCAAGTCAATCTAAAGGATATTCACAGTATAGGCGGTTATCCGCGCGAGCCTAGTTATTACGGTAGTTTTTTTCGAAAGTTCGTTCCTACGAAAATTTGGTACCCAAACAACGCTCAACTTAGGTGCCATGGTGGGCCCGAGGATCGAGGTCGGGGTAGTGATCGCCACATTCTCTGTGGCTACGAGGCCGACTTCCAGCTGAGATGCCTTGACGATGTTCGCAACCGGAACCTGCTAGTTTGGCCGTTAAAGCTGCTACAAGGCGAAGGCGAGCAAACTGAGGGTGATCGGGAGAAGCGCCAACGAATCTTGGAAACCCTCAGGAAAGGAAAACATATCGAAAATGATGAAGACGTTATTGTCGATTACCTGGTCTACTTGCTTCAGCATACGAGAGGTCAGCTAGCTGTTGATCACGAATTCACGGACGCTTGCAAGGTTGAGTTTGTACTTTGTGTTCCGGACAATTGGGTAGGAAGTGGGGCCTCTGAGAAAATGAGAGGATTGATGGAGACTGCTATCGGCAACTCTGGCTTTAGCCGCGCGGAGGACGAAGCAGCAAGAGGCGTTTCCATTATTCCGAATAATGAGGCTGCTCGGGCGTGTGTTTTGGCGGCGACGCCGTCGGATTTCAGGGTAATGCCGGGCGGCCCCATAAAGCCTGGTGAAACCTTCGTTCTCCTCTACGCTGGTGGTAGTAAGGTGTATGGGGTGACATATACACTTGATGGCGACCGTCCGTTGAGAGCGGAAAGAGGAGCTTTCAATCTAGGAAGTAAGACAAGTTTCCACAGGCAGCTGGTCGTCCACTGAATGAGTTCTAGGCGATCTTTGCGGTTCAAGCTGCATCAACGATGAATTCGAAAAACAAATACTGAAAAGACTGAAAGGCGAAGCCGATTTGGAAAAAGATGGGGTAACTAAAGCAGGCATCGTTGCTTGGCAAATGGCCGAGTTCGAGAACAAGATGAAAGGATGGGTTGACGTGACTGGAGAGCTCGAGGTCGACTTTATGTTCATCCAGGGGTTAAAGCAGGATCCGAAAAAGAGGTTCATGGAAAATTATTACCGAATAGACCCGTGAGTCCACCTGAAGTCACTGGATAAGAGTTAGCATAGCTCTCGTTGACAAACAACGTAGTGACGATCTTAAAAACGTTTTCTGCCCGACTCTAAAGAGGGTTGCTTCGTTCATGAAGTCCCAGCTTGACCTATCGAAGGAGCAAAACCTGCATGTCACCGTACGTAGCCCGATATGTGCTTCCCGGGGGGCTGGTGCAGGCAGTAATGGGATGAATGCTGGAAAACGCATGAGATAGCTAACATCATAATGCGGTGTAGAAAGTGATTGTCATAGGTGGCTTTGCCAACTCCCTATCTCTCCAAAAGTACCTATCCCAGGAACTGAAGCGCATTCTCAACTCACGCGGAGGGCCAATCGAACTGGGTGTCCTGAATTCCCCGTAAGTGGCATCAGCCCACAGGAGGCGCGGGAAGTGGCTGATAAATTAATGAAGGGAAACTGCAGTGTCTTCAGGGGGGGTCCTCTGGGCCCTGGAGGAAGCAAGCAGGCGCTCCGACACTGACGCGCGTGGAGCGCGCACTACGGGCGAGGGGAAAAAACGCCGTTTGCAAGGTCAAGCTGGGACCGGAAATGGACATGTAGCGAAACGTATGAGGGTATGATGGGGAGAGCACACTAGCGTCGCGGGCGGGCTTGCGGTGATTATCAGTTGGGGGGGTTTGAGCTGGAGGGTAGGTTATCCGATAAGTGGCGCTACCAGAATGCGGGACTTGCATGACTCTTTATCGGAAGTTCGTTTTGTGCTTTTTATTCTGTGAAATACAAAACGAATTCCATGCACGACATAGGAGAGGAGTTGTAGGAAAAGGAGCTAGTCTTCCTGTTGGTCCTGTTCGTTGCTTTAATCAATCAAAGGAAATCAGACACATTCCCAATTTGAGAGATCGTGTTAAAGTGCGCAGGGTTGAGGTAAAGGCAGGACGAGAGGAGGCCTCCTTGAATTTTAGAGATAAAGGCAGAGCGGGGCTCTTGCAAGGGATCGCTGGGGAGGGGGTAGGATGCAGGGGCTTTGGATAAGTGATCAGTGAGCGAGGTTTGGGTGGGCAATGTGGGGGATTAGGCTGAGAGGGAGAGTAGAGAAGGAGAAAGGTATCTAGGGAAGGGGGGGAAAGGCGGCGTCGGGGGTGCTGTCGGAGCTAGAAAAGAAAAGGGAGGCGGGTCTTCTCGACGGAGTGGGTTTGGCGGTTGTGACAATTCGTCGTCATTGATCGAGCTTGGAAGTGATACGCCTGTAGATATGGTGGGTGTGTTGACCCAATGGATAAATAGGGAATACTTGCTGCCTTTTGGTAGTAATACATAGTCTTAAAACGGATCATTCATCCCCTCTACTCCATCTTTACTGGCTTCTCCTAAAACTCCTCGCAGCTCCCCGCATCAACCACTCCAACGGAGATCTCTGTTCAACTCCGCTCACTCCAACCGCACTACCACCTGATGAATGCTCACACGAACCCACTGCTCAACGGCCATTTCCCGCCATAACTCCCTTCCCCTGAACATGCACGCAGCATACTCTCATCCGTGTTGGAGTTGTTGGGGTGGCGATTCCTCGCCACCTCAGCCCCTGAGTCATAGTGGCGATGTGGTGGCGAACCCACTCGACATAGTCGCGAGGCCACACAACCAGAATTGCCACATGTAGTATATGGAGGCCAGCGATGGCCATAGTCTAGAATACAGATAAAAAAAGCGTCTCCTAGCGATCCTTTTACAACAATCCGCGAGCGTGAAAGGGGCAGTCGTGGTGTTGACTCGGCCCAGGGAGGAGTTTTCGCCGATATGGATAAGCGGGAGCGGCGCTGGTTAGTGGTTTGTGTTACGGGATGTGGTGGGGCGGACAAGGGTCCTAGGGGAGAGGCTCTTAAGCACGCCGCGAGTGTCAAGTGGATTGAGGTTCTGAAGTTTTCTGTTAGCTTTCTTTTGGTGCCGACCTAAACTTGACAGCCGTTCTCATCGGTGACGTTTCCGACTTGTAGGTAAGTGCTGTGTGGTTTTCGCGGACTTCGCACTGACACTGTCGGCCATATGTTGCGTGGGGTGGGGAGTGGGATGGTGAGATTTGGGAGAGATGGGGTTGGAGGTGGGATTGGGGAAGGCGAAGTTGGGAGGTTGAGATTGCGGCAGATGAAATTGGGGTGGATGAGATCGGGGGAGGTGAGGAGGTGAGGAGGGGGAGATGAGATTCGGAGAGATGAGATTGGGGAAGAAGATATTGGGGGGTGAGATTGGAGTATATGGGGTTTGAGGATTAGGCAGGAGAGGGGGTGGGGTTGGAAGAGATGAGATTGGGGACGATGAGAATGGAGAATATGAGGTTGGAGGATTAGATTAGAGGGAGGGTGGGGTTGCGGGAGGTGGGCTTGAGGGAGGTGAGATTAGGATATATGAGATTAGGGGCTTACATCGGAGGGGGGGTGAGGTGGTGGGAGGTGGGGTTGGGTGGATAAGATTGGGGACGATGAGATTGGAGGATATGGGATTGGAGGATTAGATCAGAGGGAGGGTGGGATTGCGGGAGGTAGGCTTGAGGGAGGTGAGGTTAGGAGATATGGGATTAGGGGATTACATCGGAGGGGGGTAAAGTTGCCGGAGGTGGGGTTGGGTGGATAAGATTGGGAACGATGAGATTGGAGGATATGGGGTTGGAGGATTAGATTAGAGGGAGAGTGGGATTGCGGGAGGTGGGCTTAAGGGAGGTGAGGTTAGGGGATATGAGATTAGAGGATGGTCGGAGGGGAGGTGAGGTGGTGGGAGGTGAGATTGGGGGAGATGGGATTGAGGTAGATCAGTTTGGGGTAGGTGAGATTGGAGAAGGTGAGCTTGGGGGAGATGAGATTGGGGCGGATGAGATCGGAGGAAGTGAGAAGAGGAGAGGTGAGAAGGGGAGAGGTGAGAAGGGGAGAGGTGAGAAGGGGAGAGGTGAGATGGGGAAAGGTGAGATGGGCGGATGAGAGTTTCGAAGTGCAGATTGCGTGACGAGTTTCTTTACCGTTCTAGCTGGATACGAGAAATACGTGCTCGAGGTTAGTCAACAACCCGCACCGAAAGCCACAGCGCAAGTCCTACAGGTGAAGATAGAGGCTTCTCCTTTGCGCAGCACGGAAACGCAAAAGACCCGCCGCCGCACATACAGCAGTTGTGGATACTCTTTGCAGCGCATCCGCATCGAATCGCCGAGCTAGCAAGCTTACATCACCCACCAGAAAGGAACAATAGGAGTCCCCAACTTTTCCTCTGGATTGCTATCGTCGCCATGCGGAATGTCGATCGACACGCTGGCAGCGTAACTGGAGGATTCTTTACGAACCTAGGAATGTCAAAGCTGAGTGGGTAGGTCTTTATCGCTAGACTTGTCGGCAGTTTTCGGTGCCCCTCGCCGGGCGAGGAAATGGTCCGGGTAGAGCTAGAGCATGCTTCTCGGATGCCCAACAATTTAGCGTGTGCAAAAATCAGTAGAATTTTCTTGGCGCCTCCCGCCGAATTTTTATTTTTTGCTGCTTCGCATCCTCTACTCTGCAGCAGCAGCTTCTTCTCCTTCGCAGAAGCTTTCTAATGTAAGTTCTTGCTCCGGTACTTAATCATCTACTAACCTTATCTTCTAGAAACAATGCAAGATGTTCCATATCCTAGTCGTGGCCTTACTCGAGCACAGAGATGCCGTATCTATCGCCTGCTTCTGCTTGGATGGTCTCCGCATGCTATTGCAGTGGATTGCCATATAGGCCTTTCGACAGCCTATTCCCAATTGAACAAACTGTATCGGTATGGAAGTTTTTGAGCGCCAGCATTACGCAAACTCGGCCGTCCTCGAAAACTTACGACAGCAGACGAAGACAGGGTTCTAGAGCATTTGCTCCAGATAGGATGGATGTAACAGGAAGAAATTCGATATTGGCTATGGTGTGAACGTGGAGTTCTTGTTCATCGACATACTATATCTCGACTACTTAAGAAGAAGGGCTGGACAAGGAAGAAGCTTCGGTGGATCTCTCTGGGTCGGAGTGAGGAACTATGTCGGGCATGGAGGGAAGAGATGCGGCAGTTCGTTGCAGAAGACCTCATCTTTCTTGATGAATCTATATTCAATGAGAAGACAGGATGGTGATACCATACTTATGGTCCTATTGGTCAAGATACTCGATATCCAGCCGATACTCAATGGGGTAGGACATGGAGCATCTGTGCTGCTACTACTGTCCACGGCTGGCTTCCTTGTATAGGTGTCAAAGAAGGCTACTTCAAGACATCTGATCTTATCAACTGGTTACGTACAGGGCTACTACCTGCTCTGCGGCAGGAATCTTACTGTCCGCGAGTTATTATGATGGATAATAATTCTACATATATCGATCCTGCAGTGATTGAAGCTATTGAAGCAGAAGGCCATATTGTACATTTCCTACCTCCCTACTTGCCGGATTTCAATCCTATAGAGCTATCCTTTTCAGTTTTGAAAGCATGGTTCCAGCACAACTACATTTGGACTCGCCCAAACTACAAAGACTTTAGAGAATACTTAGTCTGGGCAATTAGCAACAGCCGCTATGATCAGTTTGTGCGAAAGCAATTCCGGCATGCAGCTGGTAGACTCTATCTGGAAGAGGAGGAATACAAGCGCTTTCGGAAGTGGCTTTGAGACTGGGAGACTGCTACTGAAGCAGATGAATGGACAGAGGCGGATTTACAGGAAGTAAAGGAAGATCTACAGAAGCTAGAAGCAGAAGAAGCATTTTGAATGTTCACTTTTATATCATATTATCGTTCTATTATTTCAAAATATTCTCAGATATGTAAATAGAGACTACACAATTTGTATTATCCCTATTCTGTTGATATGGATGTCTACGAAATAAAACTTTTTTTTATAGAGAGTACTAAATAGAAGATAACTACATAGATTCTGCCGCTTGTAATGCTTTAGCAGCTTCTTCTTCTTGTCTATATACATTCTTGAATACTCAAAGCTCTCTTGCAAAGTTTCTTGCAAAGCCATCAGAGATACCAGTCTCATGAGCAACAAAATATGTCTCGCTTTGGCGGTCTTCTATCTCTTTAAGATCATTGACAGTCCAATCCTGATTATCCACAATACGCCAAGCACGTTCAATCTTAGCCACTACTTCAGGCGGCTGATCTTGCATTTTTGAATCAAAAAAGCGTTTTAAGATCTCTCAATCTGGCAACAATGTTGATATAGGGCTCGATCTTCAAGAAGCTTGCTGTAGAGTATAGGTTGAAGCGTAAGTTGCAGCTTGAGCTGAAGCTGAAGCATGAGCCGGAACTGAGGCTAGCGGCCATGATTGATGGAGAGGAGGCTGGTAGAAAGGTGACTGGAAGCCATATGGGAACGATGGATGCTTAGGAAGCTGAGGAAGCGAAGGAAGTTGACTCCAAGTAAGTTGTTTCCGATATTCCTCCTCTTGAAGTTTCTGTTGACGAGCTCTTTCTCTTTCTTCATCTCTATCAGCCTTCCGTAGCCGGCGATCCTCCTCATTATCTGCCCTTTATTTATGCCGCTCGTCATCTTCCTCCTCCTTTCAGAGCCGGCTCTCTTCTCGCTATATCCTACGGTCTTCCATAGCTGAAATACAATCTTGTTGAGACTGCAGTTAACTTTGCGCTTGAGCAAGCTCAATCTGCTCCCGGATTTCGGCCAACAAAGTCTTGGTTTCTTGCTGAAAACTCCGATGAACTGGTGTTCGAGAGTCTCAAGATATTGGTCCTTGTTCTTGCTGCCAATATAGTAGTAGTTTGGCAGGAGGGTTGGCCAATGTAGCATTTCCGGCCGTAATTGCATCAGCCCAAGACTTCTGTTGAGAAGTAGTCACATTATAGTGCTACTTAGGTTTAATAGGATCGGGCCAACAAAAGTTCTCATAGTTGATGCAATCCTTATCTCGACAAGTAAGCCAGTCCGTTAACTGTCTTTCCCATTCCGATGCATATAGAATCTTATCAAGCCGGACTTTGCTTTGTTCCTGCAATGATGAAGTCCGACTTAACTTTTTCTTCTCGTGAATGGCCGGTGGCGAGGATGGAGGTAAGGATGGAGGTAAAGAAGATCCATTTTCATCGGTTTCTGGTGCTTTGGGCTTGCTGGAGGGTCTAACTGGAATTGAAGCAGATGCTTCAATCTCAAAGATAAGTATAATCTTATTACGTGAATATCGTTCTTTGGTAGCGTTTAGCAATCGCTCGAGAACTTGACCTTGTTGAAGACTGAAGTCATCAAGATCATGTGCCTTATATATCGACTTCTTTCGAGCAACATCAACAAATGCAGTCCGCCAGATAATATCGAGAGTAGAGCAGTGTTCTGTCTTACGAAGAAGATTAACCTCTCTGCAGATTGCTTCTTCCAGCTCGTAGAGATCCAGAAGTCCATCTCTTGTAGTATCAGGTAAGTCCTTCCTTCTTCTAATACTCTTATTAACATATATTTTATAGGACAATTCGACGGCGAAGTCCGCTATATTCTCATCCTTATCCTTGTCCCTATCCTCTTCCCTATCATCGTCCCTATCATCGTTTCTATTCTCGTTTTCGTCATCGTCCCTATCCTTGTCCCTATCCTCATCTCTATCCTTATCCCTATCCTCATCCTCTGCCTCAGCCCGTAAGACAGAAAGCCTTGAGGGCTTAGGCCGCTGAGTATATCTAGAGAGCTGGCTATTGGATGCTCGATTATTGATGATTCGAGGATTTGGTCTAGATCTTTTTGGAGCAGGCAGGGCAGGCAGAGTAGGTAGAGTTGGAGAACCGTTATCTCTAGTTTTCTGGGCTGCTTTCGGAGGCCGGTTTCGCTTTGCAATTGTCAGCAGACAGTTCTGAAGAACGGCTTCTTGGGGGTGCTATCAAGCACCTTTACAGCAGAGGTTTTGCGAAGGTTATAGCTGGATGCAGCTTTGCTTGAGGATTTCTTCTTTGGAGGCATTGAGGCGGCGAAACGGTCTCACGAATGCAGGTAAGTGGAGCTTCCAGCGATGATTCTGTTGATTGCCATCCTTGGTAAAAGGGGTGGCCAAGAATGGTGGCGTTTTCTATTGATTTTTGCACACGCTAAATCCATTCACTGAAACAACGATTTTCCATTGGCAACCTTGCATTGGCTCTGTAACCCTACAACACAACATTTGAAAAGCCTCTCGGGGAAAGATCCTGCGCGCATTATTGATATGCTTTCTTCGCATTGTCGCATTGCGTGTTGAAAAAGGGTCGCTAGAAGACGCTTAATCTATTCTCTAGACTATGGCCATCGCTAGCCTCTATATACTACTTGTGGCACTTGTGGTTGTGTGGCCTCGCCACTATGTTGAGTGGGTTCGCTACCACATCGCCACCCCAACAACTCCAACAGTCTGCTTCGTTGATATCAACGCGATGGCGTATTAGAAGCTGGACTATATTTGCATATCCCGAGTATGCTGCTAAATGTAAAGCTGCCCTTCTTCCTAGCTGGTGCATATTTCTGGTCAGTCAGATCGCTTTGGAACCAAGAAGCAGCTCTGCCACCTTAACGTGTCCGCCTCTTGCTGCAATATGCAACGCTGTGTTTCCCGACTTATCCGCTGCGTTAATATCAGCCCCGGCGTCTACAAGAACCTTGACAGTATCCGCATGCCCTTGTACAGCTGCACAATGTAGTAGTGGGGCGCCTGGTATCCAGGCCTGGATACCGGCCCCCGCTTGTATTAGTCTCTCCACAACATCTGTGCCCCTATAAGCTGCCTTATATAAGGGAAAAACCTCGTCATCAGATCTGACATTGAAATCAGCCCCACTTGTATTAGCCTCTCCACGACATCCGTGTGCCCCCCATGAGCCGCATCATGCAAGGGGATAACGTCGCGATCAGTTCTGGCATTAACACCAGCCTCAACCTCTATTTGTCTCTCCACAACGCCTGCGTGCCCCCCATGAGCTGCACCATGCAAGGAGGTAAACCCGAGAACATTCTTGGCATTGACATCAGCCCTAGACTGTATTAGTCTCTCTACAGCATCCGCGTGCCCCCCACGAGCTGGGCCATGCAAGGAAGTAACCCCATCATCAGCCCTGGCATTGAAATCGGCCTCAGCCTGTATCAGTCTCTCCACAACATCCGTGTACCCCCCATCAGCCGCATAATGCAAGGGAGTAAACCCCAGATCACTATTGACATTGATATCGGCCCCAGCCTGTATGAGTCTTTCCACAACATCTGTGCGCCCCCCACGAGCTGCCGCACGTCAAAATTCTATTTTAGGTTTATTTACTGAAATACACCGAATTTTTCATCTCATTTACTCGAAAGTCAAAGGGAGTACTCCATTTACTGAGCTGCCAATCTTCGTCCTGACCTAACGCAACCTAGATTCCATAACTCCGCATCCTGCTTATCTAGGACTCCGTTTGTATAATAGTGTTTTGTTAGGTACGCACTTGGTGAGCAAGGTGCCACAGATGTCGAGCACAGCGATCTCTAGCGAAGAATTTCCCCCCGCAGTCTGACAATTGTAAGTTCGAAAATATAGCAAAGGCATGCGATAAAATGCCTAGGGATCATAGAACATCTTCAACACCGGTGTGGTGACTGGTAGGAAGCCTTCAACCCACTGCGATAATCTCTCCAATCAATCCACCACCAAAGGCTACACAACATTTAATACTAGCCCACCAAAGCCAGCTCAATCCCTTCAGGCGACACATCCTAATTCCCCAACCCAAATCTCTCGCCTCGGCCACTAAAACCCCTGAAAGCCGCCGCCTCCTGCCTTGCCTTCCTCGCCACCCGTGCCACGCCTATGCCTCCTGGTGCCACTTCAACACCGAGGCCTTGGAGAAAGCAACAGCGGGTTTTACAGATAAACCCCTTTTCATAGAGCCGAAAGTAGGACCCGATATTGCGGTACTGTGGGTCGCTAACCAGATGTGGTTCGCGTTGCCGATGGTGTGTAGTGTGGTGGGCGAGGATCCTCATTAGATTGGGGCTATTGGGGCGAGTGATGTGAGTGGGGTAGGCGCGGAGGCTGTGGATGGAGGAGCGGGAGGAAGATATCGATGTTTCGGTGAAGAGGTTAGTGACGAGCATGATGTTGGTTACTGTTGAGTTGATGAGTAGAGCGATTTAGTATTTGTAGAAGTTGAATGGTGGCGGTGTTGTGATTGGGTAGAAGTGGCAGCGCAAATGATATATTAGAGTATATGTTGGGTTGTGTGTTAAGGCTAAGGAAGCTTTGCTTGTTCAGCCATAGAGGTAGGGGGTAGTCGATGGAAAGCACAGATTGGGAACAGATTGGGTTTGAACGCAGAAGCTAATGCGATTTTTCAAGTATACATTCTGCAGACTCGCCTGCTAGATATGGCGCAGATCCAACGGAAGCCCCGGCGTGGGAGCAACCGCGCCTACCCCTTTACGGGGCGGGTACCGGGGCCCGTTTCCTCGGCCTGAAAACGAGACCCAATACTAACGCTAAAATAAGTATAACCGCCACCGCTATGGTCAATGTCCACCACTTCATCTTACGTGCACGTACAGCATGCTGATGAGCGCGATTCAGCTCATCATCTGCCAGCACAATATTCGATATTGCGGCCTCTGTTCCCCATGCTGCCCGTTCGGCCGGCTTGGTAACCGCTACGACTTGGTCTTCCATGTCTTTGAATAGTTTGGCAACCATGACGAATGAATCTTCGATGAGTTTGATGTCCTTCTGACGCGAACGGACGGCATTAAGAGCTGAGTGGGCGTCTTTAGAGCGGCTCGATTTAAGCTGTCATCGCGAATAGGAATGTCAGCAAATCGGGGCAGTCTACAGGGTATTGGGACCCTCAGGTATGTGATATTGGCTTGGCTTCCAACCACCATAGAATTGAGAAAATTGGAGAATTACTGCAGCTTGAAATACTCCTTCATCTCTCCAATCCATGTCCATCGCCTGCTGCACCTCCTCCTCAGTAGCACCCTCATTCGCGATTCGATATTGTCTCGCAATCTGCGCCCGATATCTCCCACAGTAATTATGCTCCTCTCGTTGGTACGCCATCAGCTGCTCCTGAAACGATCGCTTCAATAAATTGACATGTTTTATCCTCGTCTCCGCCCCATCGCCAGTGGAAGTATTAACCGCATCACGCTCGAGTTTCTTAATCCGGTCTCGTATCTGCTCATTATGTTGATACATTCCGGCTACGTGACCTTCAAGCTCTGCGGAGCTAGTAGGAGAGGGAGACGAGAGAGCAGCTTGGTGTAACTCACTAATACGGGAAATGTGTTGTGTGAGGACGCTTATATCGTGACGGGCAAGCTCAACGCCGGACAGGAACCCTTGCATGCTAAGCAGTTGATTGGATTCTGGTTGGGAGTAGTTTGAGAGCTCATGGTTTGGAGATAGGCCGTGGTTATCTTGAAGTTTTGCCTGTAATAATTTAGTGTAGGTTCAAGCGCTTCATGGAGGTGAGGGGGCCAGAGGCACACCATGTTCCCAGGATGTCCACTCCCGTCGTGCTCTTCGGAATATCTGTTTCCATTGCTCTCTCGGCCTGGAATGTTAGACATTTCTCCAGGTGTCTCGATTCGGCAGCGTGGAGGCTCCTTAAGATTTGTTTCAAACTCGCTGAGATGGGCAACATACTATTAAATAGGGTTATTTACCCCGCTACCACTGTTTTCAATTTTATTTACTCGGATACCACTGTGGCTTACCCAAATACCACGATTCTAATTCTTGACCAACTCTCTACTGCAAAACCACTAAAAGCAATGATATCACTCAAGATTTTAGAATAATTCTTTTCCGTACATCCAAAAATGTTTGTCATTTAGTTTGGCATTATCACCTGGATGCTCCACTCTAATAAGCCCAATAGTTTTTGCCAGGCTGTGTAGGTAAGGTCCTCACTAAACTGTGCGAGTATTAAGGTACCGTTTAACCATAACTAGGGACTTATGCGCCTACCGACAGCACTCCTACACCAAATAGAATATATTAAAGTGCGACACTCGCATTTGCATTCAATTGCAATGACTCTATTTTAGCCTAGTAGTGGGTATTTTGCAAAGTTACGCATCATGTAAAGGCCTAGAATTGGGGTGCATATATGAGCGCCAAAATCGTGGTATTCTGGTAAGCCATAGTGGTATTCGAGTAAATAAATTTGAAAATAGTGCTAGCGGGGTAAATAACCCTATTAAATATGCTAGAACACGTCTCCATTCCCTAAGGCGGACAAAGCTTAGGGACGAAGATTGAACCCCCCACCCCAAGTCTCCACTAATGAGTCTTTAGGCCAAGCTTGGCCACGCAAACGAGGGCCAACAAGCGAAGGGGTAATTATGAATTCGTAGTTCCAGAGGTTTGGTTAGAAGTCTACTGAGTGGAGCATGCGTGTTAGAGCCCTCGGAAGTGCTGACGTCATCCACTATGTGGTATGTGCCCACAATTGTACAATTGTAATGGTAGCTCGGTTTTGAAACTAAAATCTAACGGTCAATGCTCAGAAGGGAAAGCCCCCTCGCAAGGATTTCTGTTACGAAATCAAATTGCTATATTGGTACGGAAATTTTGACCGGAGGGGATACTCCCCAGATTTCTTGCTTCCGTGAGCCGTAGCGGACCTAGCTTGTCCCCAAGCATTGACCAGCATTCGTGGTTGCCAGAGGGAACTGGCAGGCCTAAATCCTATTATTTGTGTGTCCGTACAGTAAATCCTCTGGGCCGCAGCTCGATTTCAGCCTCCCAGAAGCTTCTCTCCATATCTACCCACAGTACCCACACACCGTTCATTCCCCATACTAATCCTACACTTTCCCCCGGGGCTGGGGAGGATCTGCCGGGTCTCGCGTCCACTTCCTGCTAGCCCAAAAAGTTCACGACGAGATGGGAGGGGGAGGAGGCTAAGCAAATGTTATCGCTGGGCCTGGGGAGGGCAAGGGTTGTAATTCCAAATCCACCTTTCTCTGTCTCCGCGAACGAGCCTGAGAGCCTCCAGGGGGCGGCAGAGAACCATTTTCATTAAGATGTAGTAGTATCCGAGTAAATATTTTCAAAACTCGTGGTAGTTCGGTAAGTGGGGGGGGTCGTCTAATGACACATGTTGCCTAATGACACAAATTTTCTAGCTACAATTGCTCAACCTCGACACACTTGCCCACATTGTCCGACTACCCTGACAATTCATCAGAGTCTTCTATATACTCGTCTTCACCATCCTCCGACCCCACAACAATTGGTCGTGTCTTTTTCATGCCCTTAATTTTCGCCCTTGCTGAAGTCTTTACCTCAGCGGCTATAACCTTATCACAGATAGTACTAGTGCTAACTAGCACTACACCCTTCAGAATAAGGCACTTTCCGGTCTTTATGGCCTGATGCTTTTCCAGGACAATGTCCTTATCAGCCTTTTCCTTGTGAAGAATAGCGTTTTCAGCTTCGAGCCATTCGGAAGACTCAGTTAATCGCGAGACATATTGTCGTATAGGTTTAGTCAATGGTTGTTGGCTGTTCACTACCATATGTAGTACTGCATTTGAGGCACGTAGCAATGTACCATCAGGTGGTGAGCTGTCCAAAAGGGTTATATCCATAAGATCATCTGTAGTAGTACCCTGCATTTTCGGGGTTAAAGGAATAGATTAAGCTGGAATGTGCCCAAGTGCTTTCTGAGGATTAAATGGATACAATCTGGCACCTATCCAAGCCGACAGTACATTGGAGGAATGCATGGCTTTCATTCTAGCTTCTCTATAAAGCTCTACCCATTCGGTTTTTTGAATATGTTGAATTCTGGTTCAAGTAAGTTTATCAGCTTCTATAGTAAATGCTTGCTTTAATGGGTTAAAAACTGGAACATCTAATAGCTGTATTAGATGAGATAAATGCAGAGACATAGTCAGAAGTATAATATTATTGCTTATACAATGCCCAATAAAGTTGCCAGAAATATGGCTGTCATGACTATCACAAATGAGAATTCATAGTTTCCCATCAGCCTTCTCTTGAGTCATAGGTTCAAATATATAGCACAACTATTTTAAATTATGAATATTACTGGTCCAGTTTTTTCCACTAGCACTAAAGTATCAATTATTTAGTATTTCCTTTGAAATCTATTAAAAGTTGACTCTATCTGCTTTAAAAATAATAAATGGCAGTAAACAGCTTCCATCACCACAAATCACTTCAACTACAGAAACCCACTCTTAACGACCTGACTATACCTTATAATGTATTTGTAACTCTATATTAATAATAACTTTAGAGCTTTTTTCAACTTCCATGCCAAAGCCTATTTTGTCCATGTTGTAAATATTCTTAATAGTAACTTTTTATGAAAGTAACACGTTCTTAAACCCATTAAACCAAAATGTTAATATCTCCACAGTTGGATCTGTCTACCAAAATAAGTTAATCTACTTGCTTCTAGTATTCTTAAGTGTTGAATGTCGTATTACAAAGCATTTAGCATAATTTTCTCTAATTGCAGAATATCGTACAAGAACTGTAGTCATATTATTGACTTTTGCAATATGTTACTGCATCACTACCTCCACTATCTCTTTTAATTTCATATATAAGCAAGAATAACTGGCTACTGTTAACTGTGAACACCATTGCCTCAAAACGATCTTTTCTGCTTCAGAGAGCAACTGCTGTACTTGTCGCAATATTTCTCTTGTTTTCCCACCAGCTAAACTTCGATTAAGTGACTTTTGATAAACTCCATACAGCTGTACTGCTTGCCCCAGGTTTTTGACAGTTCTGGCTTTTATTGCCGCTATGGTCTACATCATTCTCTCTTCAGCATCTGCAGCTTTTTTGCTGTGTTTCTTAACTATATTGAAATATCTAAAAGTAATATAGTATAGAGCTACATTTTCACAAAATTTGTGTCATTAGGCAACATGTATTATTAGACTACCCCCCCACTTACATGACCTAGTTAAATAACTTTAGAAAGCTAAGAATAATAGTACCTCTACATGTATAAAGTATTATATTGTCAGCTTTATTGTGTTTTTCAGACTTTGAAAAGCTTTCTACAAGCTGGCCTAAGTGCTGTAACCCCCAAGTGTGGTGATAAGACCTTCCATGAAATTGCATTTGCCTCTCAGTTAGTGGTACAGGCTAAGCTCATCTATGATTGTTACCTTTACAATAGCTCCTAGCAAAGAGGTAATATAGTGGGTTGATCTCTATAGCCCCCAACAGGTACATCTTGCAATGGAATATAACAGCCACACTTGTCTGCCTAATAGATACTTGCAGGGTTTTATTTGTTAGTACTGTATATGTTCGATCTAATTGATTAAGTAGCGTGTTAATTAATTTGTTACCACATCTGTCAACTGCAGAACATATTGCCCAACCAGGTAACTTTACCAGTGCGTCAACTAATCTGTATACAGGAAAAATTTACACTTGTAACATTGCATATGCATATGCAGGTAAGAAATATCTGCATTACTAGATGCATTGGAACATAGAAATCTTTTGATTAAGTAAGGTCAAACTTTCGGACATGGAAAAAGTGTTATCTAAGCTTTGGTTTAGATAAGGAACTTCGAAAAAGAAGGAAGAACTTATCTGCAATAGTCTATAAAGATGCTTTGAAGTACTAGAGTCACTACCACTTGTGAAATAAGTACAGCACAATGATCGACGCTAACCCCACAGCAGAGATTATTGCCTGTCCTCTGTTTAACTATATAAATCGCAATAACTACTTTAACTAGGTTAATCGTGAATCATGTAAAAATAAGAGCATACTCAGCAATCAGAAATAAGTTGACATTCAACACTGGCTACGCTTCTCAAAAGACAAAGTTCACAGAACACCTGAAGAGAGAGTCAACCAGTACAATATAAGGTATTTTGCACTTAAATACTTCACTTTACATGCAGATCAAGTATATCACAAGGCAGAAATAGTTATTAAGAAGAAGGGTATACTTACAGTATGTATATTCTACATAGCACTTACCAACTCTAGTCCAACATATTGTACAGATCTCATATCCAGATCATCTTGCAGTTTGTAAATGGAAAGCATTTGATATTATTGCTAAAGTTTACATCAATAGTGAACATAACAGTATATACAAAACCCACGAAGAACTGTATAAGTAGTACTATGGGGTAACTTAGAACAACATTGAATGGGTACTAGACAAGTGCACAGTCTGTAATGTCAACTAGCCTCATAAGTCTCAGGTACTGCTTATACCTATTGTCTTAAATGGATGCTTAGACCAAGTACAGATAAACTTAATGAACTTTTGCAAAATACCGGATAGAGAGTTTAAATGGGTCTTACATATCAAGGACTATTTCAGTTGATATTTATGGCTGTATCTATTGTGGAACAAGACAGCACAGGAGGTTGCAGATATTCTTAGTTGGTGGATTGACTATAACGGGTAGGTGCTTACTCTGACTACAGTTAAATTTTCAATACTAACTCATTTATTAACATATAGGGTTTCTAACATTCTTCAATGTGATAATGGTAGAGAGTTTAAGAATGTTCTTCTTATTCTACTTAAAGAGTATGAAGATATAGTTATTAATGGCTGACCACAACACCTTCAGTCACAAGGAATGATAGAACAGGACAACAGCGTTTTCAAATATAAGCTTTGTGCAAAGCAACTAGAAACAGGTTGGAAAGATTGGGTGGCACTCATGCCATCTATTAACCTTATGATGAATACCTCTCCACATTAGGGTTTACCATGTTCATGTACACCATTTGATGTTTGGACTACTTGCATTCCTAGGTGGAAAGCATTTATCAACAGTATTGCTCAAGCTAACACCTGCCTTGAATTTATCTGTGATGAAGTTATAGAGGATTCTACAGAACCTTAAGACTCACTTGCAGACCATTTACTAATAGAAGAGGTCATGGATTCATTTGTTGGGCAAGAACTATTTAATGAACCTGTCGCAGAATCAGATAAGTTTGAAGACAACTTCGACTATGATCTTATTAACCCTGTGCTTCATAACCTTCTGCCTCCAGCTAGATCTACAGAGTTGACTGCAATCAAGCAAGGGGTTTTAAACAACAATGCCTTAAATGCAGAGAAGATGGTTACTTAGCAGCAAAAGAAGAAACTTGCTCTAGTCTTAGTAGAAGGTGATATTGTTACACTCCGAGTACTAAAGGCAAACTGCAATGCCACTGATTCCCTGCGTTTTCCTTGTTGCATGCTTAAAGTCTACAGAAATAGTTACAGGCTACAAACTGAATGGGGTAGGCTTAAGAACTATTTTCCACTTTTGCAGTTACTTAAACCTGGTCTTGAAGTAGATGTAGAGTTAGGAAAGAACATACTGACTGAAGAAACACATCCTCTCATTTCTTTAAATGCTGCTGTTGGTAAGTTTTCAAGCCACAAGAGCACTGCGGGTTAGCCTCTTCCTGGCAAGAAGGGAGGCTGAAAGCAGGCTGCCAGTGGTCCTGTCGCTGGTCGTCCAGCAAGAAGGACACGATCTGGGACGAAAACTGCATCTTAAGTAGAAGAAGGGCAGTCTACGATTGTGGTTCGCTCTTGAAGCTAAACTCGCCTCAGTTGTCCTCGTTCTTTTGTAAAACCTAACGGCCTTGAGTTCATTCATTATCTATTGTATCTAGTTTACATATGCAAAAGTTTTTTCTGTTTACAGGATAGTTGACGCACCTGTAAAGTCACCTGGCTGGGCAATACGTCTCGCAGTTAACAGGTGCGGCGACGAATTGATCAACACGCTGCTTGACCCACTGGATCGAACAGTTCCAGCATTTCGCAATGTCTTTAGCAGCCGGCATGTCTTTCACCTTGTGCCTAAGCTTAATTCCGGCAACTATGACACATGGGAGAGCAAGATGGAAATGCTGCTTATTCAGGAGAAGCTTTGGGCCATTGTCTGCTAGGAGGTTGCGGCCAGAAGGTGGCACTGACAACAAACCCATCAAGTCTCAGGTAGAGTGGAACGATG
Source organism: Nothomitra cinnamomea (assembly GCA_022345685.2). Lineage (NCBI taxonomy): Eukaryota > Fungi > Ascomycota > Geoglossomycetes > Nothomitra > Nothomitra cinnamomea. The sequence goes on along the minus strand of JAJDMX020000211.1, from coordinate 38,277 downwards.
AGGCCGAAAGTGCAACCGCCACTATTTTTCTATACCTCGACGACATGGCAGAACGTCAGGTCATTGACTTGCGAGACCCTGTGGCTATATGGGCAAAGCTAAAAGAGGTCTATTCTACGAGCGGGTTTTCAGCACGATTTCTGGCCTGGAAGAAATTGTTTTCGATATGCCACGACAGCCAGCCATCCATAGAAGCCTATGTTGATGAGATTCATAGTTGCTGTATGCAGCTGAAGGGGGCAGGTTTTGAGGTTCAACCAGAAATTCAAGCATCGGTTCTGCTTAACGGACTTGGTTCAGGCTATGAGAATTTTGTCACCTCTATTTCGCAGTATTATCGGCGGAAGAAGGAAATTAGTGTTGATGAGCTAGTTTCTCAGCTCTTTGACGAGCAGCGTCGCAAGTCTGAGATTGATAATGACCATGCAGTTGCATTTGTCTCACGCATTAATAGGCCGTCAGGGCGAGACGGGCCCCTAACGTGTTGGCATTGTGGAAAGATCGGTCATAAAGACGATAGGTGCTTCATTAAGCATCCTGAGTTGCGAAATGAGGAGGCATCTGAAGTAGTGGCACTTTAGATTTCGGTTTCGTGGAGGGCCTATGCATGGCCGCTTATATGTTTCGTGTATCTAGAGTCAGAGTGGGCAAGCTCCATGATCACACCTTCGTCGAGGGCGGGTGTTGGAAATCGCCTCTGTTGCATTGTGGTGGTGGCAAGTAGCGGCGATGCCCGCGTCAGCGGCATCGCCACCACTGTCTATATAAGGCCCCTTCGGGGCCATAGTCAATAGATAACTGTTCCGTCCAACAGGCAGTTCTCATCGCGCGTATAGTATTCTGTGCTTTCGAATGTGCCCCCCATGATCAACTATTAATCTCGTTCATTCAATAGAATTAAGACACGGTGGCGTAGGCGAGGTGCTGGTGTCTAGAATGGATGGGTGATAGGGAAGAGGCAAGCTGGGAACGACTGTTTAAGGGCAGGAGATGCTGGGGGAGTCACAGCCTAGTTGTTGTCTGCAGGGTCGTCTTCTCTTCGTGCATAGCTACGACCAACGTATGATAGCTGCGCGCTATCGCGCATTCTGCAATTCGTGCTGAAGGCCAAGCTTTCTCGAGCGGAGACGCCTTGATCGGTTCCTCCAAACTCTATGCGAGTTAGAGTTCCATGCAGACGTCCGTGAGGGATTTTACACCTCCCGGGTATGCTACTGTCATGTATTGATTGACGGATAGTTGGGTGCGAGCTAAGCAACGGCTACGCCGTGCCGTGGGGGTACATGGAGTAGCCTCATTCAGGGGTGCTGCCGGGGCAAGGCGGCGGGGAGTGCGGGCAGGGGCGAAAAGATCCGTGAGGGTTTCGTATTCTTGCGGACGTAACTAGGGGCGTGGCAAGGAAATATACATGGCTCTCGTTGGCTGGAATTCAACAGCAAGGGAGGGGGTTACTTCACACTACTTGGTCCAGATAAGCAGCACTGCCCCTTTAATTGCGGATACTAAGGTTTTGTCTCAAGCCCGCAGCTGGAGTACGCGTGTCCTTAGGCTAATCCGATTGCTCCGTGTTTAGCTACGCCGCACTTCAGCCCGCACGCAAAGGGGGCATTAGGCGGGCGGAGGTATAATCGTTGTGTTACTGCCTACCTCTAGGCGCATGGGGTTTGGTACTAGCCAGGTATACTCGGCGGCGCCAAGGCTATCGCGCCCTAAGGCCAGCATCTCGCTTTTAGTGAACGTATTGACCGCCTAGGCCGCACTGAATAATAGAAACGAGTGTGGAGAACCACCCCCATGTCGAGAAAAAGCATTGTTACTTGGTTTAAACTAGAATACAGAACTAACGTAAAGAATTTATGGGAGGTTGCGGTGCTTGCCCGGTCCCCCCCACTGCTTCTCCTGTACGGGACATTGCAATTGCTTGATTTTTGTCACAGCCAAGTAGCAAGTGCTACGACTCACCGTCGGTGCGAGGTGCTAGAAGATCTGGGGAGGGGAGAGGTGGGAGGAGGGGTAGGAAGAGGTTCATGATTGCGTTTTTGCAGTCTTCGGGCCGGCCACATAGGAGTTCACCACCGCCGCCACCTTCAAGTACTTCGAGCGCGAGAGCTGAGGTGCAGTAGACGAACTTGTTGATGGACTGGACGAAGTTCTCTTGTAGCTTCTTCAATTGTGTCTCCTTCCCCGGCCAATTGCACATTGATGCGGCGGCGTCGATGAGGTAGACACCCTTGTGGTGCTCTGTCAACACGGCGATTGACTGGGGAGTGAGCTTGAAAGTAACCTCGCCCTGGAGGACTAGGTCGACGTGGACTACGTTGGCTTCTATGTGGATGAGCTTATACTTTCGAGCGGCTTCAGCCAGTAGGTTTGGGTTTTTTTTCAATTCCGAGCCTGGCGCCTTTGGTAGCATTATTGAACAGAGAGTCCAGATAGCCGACGATGGTGGGGACATCTCAGCGGGGCATCGACGCAAGGGGTGATACTGATGGTGTTTTGCGTACGGCTTGCTCCCGGGCAGTCGAATTCGGTAGTCACATCCAAAAAGTCGAGAGCGTTGAATTCGAATGCCCCGGAGAGTTCTCGGGTCCACTCAGTTTTTAATGTCGAGTTCGACTGCCCCGGAAGTTTTTCCGGCTCCACATAGAGTCAAATTCGGACTTCTACGTTTGCCTGCCTAGGCTGGCAGACAGTGTGTGAGGTACCATTGATAGAATAACCCTGAAAATTAGAGTTACTATATGCCCTACAAGATCAAGATTTGCAAGCAGGAGGCCATTGGTCATCCCCTTCGAAATTTACTTCCCTCTGCTTTATTTGTGATATACTTTTTGAGTTACGGGCTGGAAATTCTTCACCCATGCCTCTGTCGGTGGCAGTCTCCGGGGCAGTCGAATTCGACGCTCTCGACTTTTTGGATGTGACTACCGAATTCGACTGCCCGGGAGCAAGCCGTTTTGCATAGGAGATAGGTGGGGGATAAAATGCAACCTAGAAAGGGCAGGAGAGGCGCAGAGATGGATGCCGGGGGCATTACATACATCGGCTACTGTTGTGTTTGGGCTGTGGGAGGACGAGATTAAGTAAGAAAGACAAGGGCAAATGGCTAAAATGGGGGAAAGATCTGGCGAGAACAGTCTATCCGAAAATGAAAGAAACCTGTTTTCGCGCCCCGCCTTGAATAAAGCGGGCGAGAAACCCACTTGGGCCTCGTGGGGCAACTGACAATTTTGCAAACGAGTTCCCGGCCCCCTCCTCTTTATCTTCAACGATCCTCACAAAAATAGCCTGCTGTACCTTTGTAAGGTGGCTTACTATCGCAGCTCTTGCTGGAATCGAGCTGCTGTTTCTGCGTTCGTCTTGATTACCTCGCCTTGTTCAACCTGCGCGGGGCACTCCGAGCGGGGGCGCCCGGGCTATAGAGACTACAAAAATGGCCGCTGTGGGTCAGGTGAATCGACTTCGAACACCGCGTCGATCGTGATACTGAAGCTCCACACGACAGCCAAGCCCTCTACTCTGCTGGATCTGCATAGAGCATTGGTGGCGCTTACCCTAGTAACACATATCCTTCCTGCTTCGGCACCATTGGGAAATCTTGCCTCTGCTAGTGAACTAGCAATAGGCGCCGAGCAGGGTAGCATACTGCTCTGAGCGGTTCGGACTCGAGTACCTTCAAACCTTGAGCAACAATCCAACAAATTACTGCGATGCAAATTCTGCTCGAAGTCTGATATGTTTCCGCAGCATCACCTCCGAGGACCGGATGGACTCGTTCTGTATCGGTGGACCAGCGACTTCCGATGAGGTACGCCAAGGAGTGTTTCAAGCTGTCCTGTTAGAAAGAGAATGGACCGCGGAAGATAATGCCAATTACATCGCAGAAACCGAGCTGTTTCCGTATTACTGGTAACTAGTCTATCAGGCTTGGCCGCGCATTCACTGTTGGGTGTCGAACCTAGTCTCGGCCAGCCACTGGGTTCTCAATTTTGGCTAGGCGGGATGTGCCAGCGATGAATGCGTTGCACGGTTTGATGGAGATTTTCTTGCCTTCCATAATGATGGATATCCTCCAAATGACAGGGAACTCAGCGAAGGGGCAGCGAATCTTCAGAATCAAGGGTCAGAAGACAGCCAAACCCTCACTCTCGGCAGCCATGCCGAGGGTCCCCCCTTTACAAGCTACGGGCGCTGTTCACCAAAACGCCAATGATTAGGTTGGAGTGCATAGTTATCCCCAAACATGCTGCCCCAGTCGGCAAGCGTTACAATCCCCCCGCCGAGCCGCAACAATCCACCACGGCAAGGTGTGAGGAGCGTGCATCAGCGCAAAAGCTCTGAACTAGCACGGAGCTTTTCACAACGGGTTTTTGGCTTTTACAGGATTGACAAGAAGCCCAAGTCACACCACAGGTTCCTCGCCATTACATCCATATTTCACAAGGGCTAGCGGTGGGCGGATAACTAGGAATCGTATATTGAGAGAATAGGGTTGCAATTTCCGGCCGCTAAAATCTAGCACGTTGATGTCGCCGCCTACTTCTTTGCGAAGTAGTTCCATATCACCGGTTCTACCAGTGCCCTCGCTAGTATATATGGCGTAGGTCTGGCTCACTGGTTGATCCCCCCGCCTAGTTCGACTATGGTTGAGATTGTGCCTCAAGATTTGATATATCAAGGTTTCTGGAATCATGTGAGAATCCCGTGTACGACTATATTGTGAGCTACGCGAACGGCGGGTCGGCGGGCGGCTGGCACGGATGTGCATGTTGAAGAGAATTGACCTGTGACTTGCTAAAGCTTGCGATGAAGAGCATGGTCAGCGAGTGAGTGCGGAGCTAGGTTGTCAACTTGGGGTGGGCTATTTCTCATCCTTTCTGAGTCAATTTGTTTCCTTGGCAAAGCTATATGACTGTTGATGGTTGTGGGGATGGACGGTTCATGACTGCGTAGCCTCGTGGTTAGGTTAGATGCGAGGCAGGCCGTGTCCTCTCATATAGTAGAGCATCCACGGGCTTCTTCTAATAGGGGAAAACATGGCTACTTTATGACATCTTGCACGGAGTCTGTTCTGGCCTACATTACTAACTTTACTAGCCGGACCTATTCCATCCATCCCGAGACGGAAAGCCCCACCACCCAAAGAAGAGCGACAACCCAAGTAACCCAGAAGCGGGAAGACCCTCTCCGCCAATGTGTCAAACGGTACAAGGGTTCTTCTCAAAACCTTTGCAGTATTAAACTTCGGCGCAACCTGCAGCTCTCTGCCCCAAAAAAGCCAAACGTCAGCATCGAACTTCAACGGCCTGTAGGCTCACAGGCCGTTCGGGTACTGCAGCGCCCCGCTATAAACATCCCCGCAAGCACCAACTTCGGAAGTCCCGGCAGAAACGCCTCCCGCTCCTTCACAGTCAGCCCCCACAGTCTGGGGTCTGTGCTTCTCCGCCGCCTTCCTCCTCATTTTCTGGGTAGCTTCCATTTCCCTGATCTTTTCTATCGGCACTTTGTGTCTTAAACTGTCGGAGAGCTGTTCTTCCGTACTGAATGCCTGACCCACAGCCTCCGCTAGGCTTGGGAACTCGGCTGAGACTTTCGCCCCGCCAAATCCCTCGGGATTCAACATGCCCCCGAGGTGGACCGCGTGCGCGAGGAGAGGTCCATGCACTGCAATCCTCTCTTTAAAGCATTCATTGCACGCTACGAGGGTGAGAAACCAGATCGTGTCTGCGAAGTCGAGCTAGTCGTGGAGAACGAAGCAAGTGTGGTTCGCGTAGTTTGATAGGCAGGAAGGGTCGGGGAGCTGAGGGAGGGGGAGGTGGCATTGGAGGGGCAGGCGAGGAGGGAGCGGCGGGGGATGCTGTAGATCACAAAGGGTGTGAGGGGGAAGGATAGGATACTGGGAGGGATTAGTGGAGTTTCTGAAGAGGTTATGAGGAGGTATGGATAGGGTGGAGTGAGAAGATGGATGCTTCTTACTTACCGCTGCGGGTTTTAGATCGAGAGATTGGCAGCTTGGGTTGAATTTGTGGTGGGGTAACTGCGGGTCCGACGCTGCGGCGGAGCTTGTAATCGCAAGCCTCTGAATTAATCCGTTGACCCGCACCCCCCGGTCCGCTTTCTCCTGCTCCCCTAACAAAAGATTAACCAGAGTTTGTGCCTTCCTAACACGGACTTAAAGTCGGACTTCGTTTGCAGTTATCGCTGTGTAATGTATCTGGGTCTCACCGTGACTATTGATAATATTACCACCCACCAACCGCGCAATCACACTCCAGGGTATCCCCTCCTGCGACCCGGCTTTCGTGTAGACGTCTTCGCGCCGGAACATGTCTGCTAGACAGGCCGGTCGGCTTGTGGGGATGTTCCAACGGCCGGCCAACCAGAATTTTACGGTACCGTGGGTTTCGAAGAGGTTGGATTTGGCTGGTTGTCAGTCTAGCGATGTGGATTGTGAAAGGCTAGGGTGGGGGAGGACAGACCGGGACTATTTGCCGTAGATGGCGTATTAGCCTAGGGAGGACTAGAGGCTGAGGGGCGAGACGTAGATTGGAGCAAACAGGATGTTCTCGGGGAGGGAGGATGGGATGCAGATGTACAGGTTGAGGAGGGGGGTGAGGATTAGGAGGGTGACGCAATGTAGGTTAGGATGGGCGACATTGTGATGGAGGGTGTGAAGGTAACGAAGGCCGTGAGGGTTGTCGCTGGTGGCAGGTTAACCGTGGCTAACCTGCATTCCTCTTGTACGGATTCCTTATCAGTCAGCTGAAGGAAAGGATATATATATGATGACGGGGTGGTTTTGTTTAACTGGAACGCAGTTAGATTGGACGAGGCAAAAATGACTATTGTCGCAGAGGGCAGCAGCTAAGCGCTCATCCAGCAATTCCTCTCTACTCTCTAACCTACCCGTCCAGCGAGCTGGACTGAGTGTGGTTCAATTTTACACCATCAAACTAAACGCCATCTAAAGCAACGATAGCGGCACGGCGAGAATTACTCCTTGCAGTCCCCCCACATGTAACTAGCCATTCTTTCTTTCCTTCCTCCTGCTGTCTTCCTCTCACCCCATCGGGCAGCTAAGGCACTTCCCGCCGCATGCTTCCATCCAACCTGCCACTAACGACGGCGCTTGAGGCAGCCAACGCCCCCCTCTCTTTCTCTCGTGTGGTCGAACTGCAGCGCCAATACCCAGTTCCTCTCGCCCTCAACGGCTCAACATGCCGGATAACCCGAAAGAACCTTTCTGAACCGGGAGCATTACCGAACACGCGCGCGGGCGAGCTCCCTGACGAATGAAAAAGGAACACAACTAGACTCATCTCCCCTGATGAGACCGTAGGCGGTCACGGTGATAACACAACCGAGGGTATCTAGTCGCGAGCCTGAAGCTGCTGGTGAGTAGTGGATACCTTGTGTCTTATCTTTCGCATCTAATCCGAAAAATTTTGCCCCCCCGCCCTGCCCATTGAAACCGCCTGGGACTGGCTTCCTATGAACACAATGGGCACTCCTCACACTTGCAACAACGATAGGTCAACGCCCGATTTGCATTGGCTCCGCTATGTTCAGCTCGATGCCTTGGCCCTTCCATAACCCCATCCCCCCCCCCCCCCTCCCCCCCCAAAAAAAAAGAAATGCCCTTTATTAACTCATCCTCCCTTCCTTCGCCCAAAACCACTACACGGCCTGGCACTACGCCTTCTACGAAAACCTCTGCACCCGCCTTGCCTTCGCCCCAATCCGCTCCTCTTACCTCCACGTCGCGAGCCCCAGACGTGGACAGTCAATCACCACCGTCCTGACCCAACCATGCTATTCTACTCAACGTCGCAGCCTTCACCTCGTCCACCATGGGTATCAACTTCGGCGGGAGTTTGTGCGCGTTGAACATGTTGTAAAAGGGATCGCTAGGAGACGCTTAATATATTTTCTAGACCATGGCCATCGCTGGCCTCTATATACTACGTGTGGAAATTCTGGTTGTGTGGCCTCGCCACTATGACTCAGGGGCTGAGGTGGCGAGGGATCGCCACCCCAACAACTCCAACAGAACACCAGCACGGAGATCACGCTCTGGGTTGCCGGCGGGGCGTTGCTCGTTATATTCTGCGTGCAACATCGGTTTGCGCTGCTAGCTGCAAAGGCGAATCGCACATTCCTGTGTGACTTTGCGCTCATGAACACCGCCGCTACTTGCGTATTTGTAAGTTGCGCCCCTGTCTTTAGGAGGGAAAGCCTTAGCCAACCCCAGACTCAAAAACAGGTCCCAACTTTCCGCATCTCACTCTAGCCATTCCCGGATCCTACGCGGCGATGGCTCCATCGGCGCCGCCGTCCACCTCCTCCCATTCACCGTCCTCACGGTCTTCTGCAGCCCCCTGAATGGCGTACTAATGTCTAAGCCCGGGTAATTTCTTAGTCGGCAGCACCCTCACGGTGGCAGGGAGTGGTCTGATGTACATCGCCACGGCCATGACCGCCAACGGGCAGGTGGATGCGCTCATCGCGATCATCGGCATCGGTGCAAGGCTGTTCATTCGGACTGGGCTTTCTGCCGCCTAGGCTAACATACCAGTGAATAGGGTGAGCGATGCGACGGTGTTCATCTTGCTGACGCTGGATCTGGCGGTCGTGTTGGTGCTCGTAATTTCGGGGTCGGCGCTCCAGGATCACGCTGTTTTACCTTGCCGCCCGAGGTGCTGGTCGATGCGGTGCGAGCGGCGAACACGGGGACAAATTCGGAGATGCTGGAAGTGCTGCCGGGTGGGGCGAGAGAGAAAGTTATGGATGCAATTGTGAAGGCGATAGGTGAGAAGTATGCTGTCGACTAGATGTTCCGGCTGGGGTGTAACTATGCTGTGATGGGGAGTTCGTATACGAGTGTGAATTTCCCCCCTTTTTCTAGCCCCCTACCTAGGGAAGGTCTACGCAAAACCGTGGGTATAGGAGAGCTAACGGTTCTGTTGGTTGTGGCGCGAGCGATTGCCTATGGAGGCTGGCGCTGCAGGCTAGGGTCTGTGGGGAGGAGGTAGGAAAGTGGTGGGAGTGAGGGTTCTTTTTGAAGGGATCTCGAAGGGGGTGGAACGGGTTCTTGACACCCTTTTCGTAACACTTCTACTTCATTTCTTTTGGTGGATGTCTGCATACATCTTTACTCTGCGGGGGTGGAGGTAGTTTCTCAATCTTTGTTTTGATTTAGTTAACCTACGCGCCGATTCCTACAGTATCGCGAGGGAGCCGGTACAGTGACACCCCCTTTTGTTACGGTCACACCCCCACAATTAGTACGGCCACACCCTGCTCTAGCATAGTGTAAATTTAACAAAGGCTGTTTAACAAGAGCTTGATGGGAGCGATTACGCACGAGAAGATTGCTGCAGTACACACGACCAGTTGGATAGAGTATCCTATCTGTTGTGGTGGCGTTGTCGGCCTGCCCGTGATGGTAGCCGAGCTGAAGCTGCTGGCCGGAGTCATCAATGGGAGGCCTCCTGCGGAGACCTCTATCGGCTTCGCCGTAGTATGGGCAATATTTAAGTAGCGTATATTCTCTCTTTTGAATCAAATCAACCGTCCGCTACAACACTATCTACAACATAGGGTGCAAAAAATAATTGGCTGGGGCATTCATCAGCATCGTAGTGAAGAAGATATTGTCCAGGTAACCTGCTTGGAGACCTACTTGGAGAATTCTCTCAACCAGAGAAGAACCCTCGCTCTACGTGTTCTGCAAAGGTATTGGACGACAGTCCTAATGTGTCCTGGGACCGCTTTAGTAGTGCGCTTGTAGGGTCAACAGGGGGCCACGGGCACGACTCTGTCGCTGCACAACATAGATATCTTCCAAGGGTTCAAAACAGGTGTCTGAAGTTATCACAGAGACAATATCACTACTTAAAGGCTGTAGAACGTCTACTGCTTGAAGGATTTCTATCTACAAGTTGGAAAATGTAGCACTCATCTAGGTAAAGTGACGGAGGTAGGTGTAGCCATACAAAGCTACAGAAATGTGGCCGTACTAATGGCTGGAGTGTGGCCGTAACAAAAGGGGGTGTCGCTGTACCGGTTCCCTATCGCAAGGGTTACACTTTCATCTGATCTCAGACACCCCCAAAACGCGAAAAGCCTTCCATACGTCTTTCTTGAGGGCACCCCCATTGCCGCTCCCTTAAGTGTGTATGATAGCCACCAACCCCGCACCTCCCATCACTTTCTAGACAAAATAAGCCGGTCAACAGGATGAGTGGAGTCCTGCTGACCGCAGTAGAATAACCGCAGTGTACGAAGCACGGAACGCAAGCCAGTGTCCCCAGACAGGGGGGATACCCCCGCTATGGCCTTCCTGAGTAGCTGGGTGGCGGTGGCTGTGGGAAGGGTTCGACGAGATTTTATCAGAGGAGCATGCACACAACTCCTAGAAGAAAGGGTCGACGCAAGTAGCTTCCGCCGCGCCCCGACAACCTAAATACCGCCTCCCCAAGGCTCTAGGTTCTACCCTAGCTAGATTGGCTTATCAGCTGACCTCGTTTCTGACGCAGTTGGTGTCATTTCGAGCGCAGTGTCAGCGCGCAAAGGAGTTCAAAGTGTGCTCCGGCCAATCGAACTGCTGCTATCTATGGTTCCCTGACGGCGCGATAAGTTTCCCAGGGCTGGCGACGCTGTAACGGCAACTGCCTACCCCAAGTTTTGCTGGTCAGAGTGCCCGCCGTGGTTTTTCGATATTGTTAAATGAAACCCATTGGACCAAAGGCACACAGGTGCAGCTAAACCAGAGGCGAAACCGAACCACAGGCGCAACTGAACCACAGGCGCAACCGAACCACAGGCGCAACCGAACCACAGGCGCAGCCGAACCACAGGCGAAATTGAACAACAGGCGCAACTGAACCACAAGCGCAACTGAACCACAGGCGAAACTAAACCACAGGCGCAACTGAACCACAGGCGAAACCGAACCACAGGCGAAACCGAACCACAGGCGAAACCGAACCACAGGCGCAACTGAACCACAGGTAGGCGCAGCCCAACTGCCTAGTATCCCCTTAACATGAAGGTCAAGGTCAACTCGCTCATTCACCCTAAAATTGAATTCGCGCACTTTGTCGTCACAGGAAATAGGTACTTTACAAAAGCGCATCCCCCCCAGTCATGCAGGGCAACTCTAATAATAAACCGACCTGAACTACGGCCTTTCACTAAATCTGACCGTTAGAGGTTTTGCTGGCAGTGACATTTCTCCCTGACATTGCTGTTCCGGGCTGCGGAAGTGGCTGCGTTACTAGTCACGGATGGAGAGTTGGTGGCGTCGGCTAGCGTTGGAGCCTTTGAGTCAGCCTCACCGAAAAGTAACCAAATTTTAAGCAACTCACCAAATTTATCCTACGTGAAGGTTGGCAAATTTTGGCATGGTACTGTACAGAGTATATATAAGGACATGAAATCCGAATAAATTGTCAAATGTCCCACCTCTTACCCTCCACCATTGCCTCTGACTAGTCTACCAGTATCTGCGACCTCCTCCCAACTCATTACACGATGTGTGAGTTCTCATTCCAAACTGACCAGTTAATCGTTAATGCGGTACCTGTTTCGATAGAATGGCTGATTCGCAGAACAGATAAAATCAAGACGAAAGCTCGGCAGACCGCCCAGGGCAGGACCGGGAATTTGACATCACGGGATTTAGAGAGTAATAAAGAAAACCGTCCACTTACCCAGGATCTCAGCGCTGTTAGCCAGGAGGGAGGTGGCACTCAATCCCCCCCGCAGAAAGCCTCCGTGTCTCACGTGGGGACATCGGAACCAGCGGAGCAGAGACAAAATCTTACGATTTGGGGCCAAATACGAGCTCTCTTCGGCTCGTGGACTAACGTCCTTTTGGTCTGCGTGCCCACTGGAATCGCTTTGAAATATACGGGTGTCAGTCCGATCGTCGTTTTCGTTGTCAACTTCATAGCGATCATCCCACTAGCTGCAACGTTAAGCTACGCAACTGAGGAACTTGCGCTCAGAGTGGGCGATACCCTTGGTGGGCTGATGAATGCAACGTTTGGGTATGCTCTAATCTAGAATTTCGATTTTAGGATTTTTACTCACAATTTGACAGAAACGCCGTTGAGCTTATTGTGTCTATTATTGCCCTACTTAAGCACGAAGTTTTGATCGTCAAAACATCATTGATTGGCAGTATCCTGTCAAACTTGCTTTTCGTCTTGGGAATGTGCTTTTTTGCTGGAGGAATAACTCGTGCGGAGCAATTCTTCAACATCACAGTCGCACAAACTGCAAGCGGTTTGTTGGCTCTCGCCGTGGGTAGTTTGGTAATCCCAACGGCGTTCCACAATTGGTCAACCGGTATGTGAGTCTACTTGGCCGCCAATTTCCTACTCCATAAACACTAACACTGGGTTCACATGTAACTAGCTGGTGACGCCGGCATCAAAGAGCTTTCACGGGGTACCGCTATTCTCTTGCTCAAGGTGTACGCATGTTATCTCTTCTTCCAGCTCAAGACTCATGCGGAAATGTATAATGAACCCAGTCGAAAGGCCGAATCAAAACGGAGCAAGCCGGAGGGCGCATCAACGGCAGGTATGGCAAAGATTGGGCGAGCTCTCGCATCTGGCATTAGCGGACGGACTGTGCCTCCGCATACGCCGGATGAAACAGAGGAACCCAAACTACACCTTTGGACAGCCATCGTAACCCTCGCTATATCCACTGCCCTTGTTGCGATATGTGCCGAGTTTATGGTCGGAAGCATAGATGCAATGACTGAAAAATCAGGCATCTCGAAGACTTTCGTAGGTCTTTTCTCGGGTGATGCCGTTTGGTGTCTCCATGCTGATTATCGCATAGGTCGGATTGATCCTTCTCCCAATTGTCGGGAATGCGGCCGAACACGCTACTGCTGTAACGGTAGCCATAAAAGATAAAATGGACTTGGCCATCGGTGTCGCGGTAGGATCTAGCATGCAAATCGCTCTCCTCGTCATTCCCTTCATTGTCGTTCTTGGCTGGATTCTCGGTGTAGACGATATGACTCTCCTCTTCGATGGGTTTCAAGTCGCAATTCTGTTCGTGGCTGTAATTTTGGTAAACTATCTAATCGCGGACGGGAAATCCCATTGGTGAGTGGCAGTCCCATCCCAAGCTATTGCAGGGACATCCAAGCTAACCTTTCCGAAACCAGGCTCGAGGGCGTGCTTCTAATGGTAACATACCTCATTATCTCATTAGCGGGTTGGTTCTATCCAAATAGCGATAACAAGACTAGCCATGCTGGTTAACTCGCTGCTGCCTCTATCTATATAGCGTTGGCCCATATCGTTGAATGCATTCCCGAAATCAATTTATATGCACACTAAAAACTGAGCTCCGTGTTAAACCTCAATTTTGGAATCTTTAGGAGGATCCCTTAACAAGTGAACCTTTTTATACCCCTAACGCTCTCTCTCCATACTTGCTGCCAAACCTCTTTTAAATGCGTGGGCCCCCAACAATTTCAGGTGGGCAGAGTCGCTTTACCACCGCACACTACACCAAGATCCGGCGGGGTTTGCCGCACAAACCGTAGCTCAACCTAATAGTCAGTTCCCAAGGCCATGTGCTTCAACATTCTATCCCTTACTTTGGCTGCTGTGGCGGCCCAAGCCTCTCCCCAGTGCAACGTAAGCCCCTAGAACCGCCACGTTCATTTTCGGTCACTTGAGAGTTAATTATTAGTCACTCTCTCAGAACCAATGCCGGAGCGATCAGTTACACCGCCATCAGTTGTCGGGTATGGAATCGTGCTCCTCTAATCCTTTCATGTCCGACTACTTGAAGTGCGCAGCCAGATCATGCTCTACAGTTGACTACCAAGAGCCGTGCGCATCTATTCTGAACTTCTGCAAGACCGGCAATGGTGTTTCCATCAACATCCCGGACTATTTCCTCCAAACATCTATATCCACTTCTGCTGCCAGCGACTGTACCGAGCAACAGCACTACCTTTCCCACATCATCATAATCGTGGCTGAGATCACTGACCCCTTCTACAGCGATATTTTCATTACCGTCACTCTTTACCCAGCCGCGAAGTTACGAGTCCATTTGAGGAAATTCGTCGTTTTGACGGCAGATTTTTTATTCTACGTGTACACGTAGTAGTTACTGAAGTTTTCACGCGTGGGGCCTGTGTCTCGGTCGTTCACAAATTTAGAAGTGCGTGATGCTGCACATGTTCAAGTTGCTGGATCTCACATTGCGGGCCACCCGGTTATTGGAACGCCTGGGCGTTGTTCAATAATTCCAAAAGTTGCCGTCCAGCAAGATCAGAAGCATAGTTACATAGAAATTCAGTGTTGTGCCTCTGCGCGCACAAGCCTTTAGTTGTTTTCCCACGTACGGCTCGAGTGGAAATATTCTTGGATTGTATGTAACACCCATGATTTCACGCCAGCCGGGGAGATTTCTTCGTGAGGTGGGGATTTCTCACGCCGGCGCAAATTCCGTATTTAGCATCTAAATTCTAGAGTGAAATTCCCTTCCGGCATATTCGTCTATCATTTTAAGATGTTGTCGTGTCCACCAAGAGCACACAAACTTTCGGATTCTGGCTCAAGGCTCTCTCAATTACTTCAGCCGTCGTTCTCGCCGTCGCCGTGTTCTCGGTTCATGCGAAGCTGACACTCCTAGGTATCACTATGGGCTCAAACGAAGCTCCAGCAGCTACTCAGGACGATAACCCGTTCAGAACGTATCACTTTCGGCCGTGTAGAGGTCGTGTTCGTAAAAGGCGAGGCTGTGCTCGTAAAGGGCGAGGTCGAGCTGGTCCCAACAAAACAAGTTGTGACAGCCAAGGCGCCTTCAATGCACTAGTATCGGTGGTACAGCCGAAGTGGCTATGGGAGAGCTTGAAGGCTTACCGTAGTATTATGAGTAGCACTCACACCCATCTCTAAGACTCTAGCCCCACTAATAGTCATTCCCAAAGTTAGTACCTGTCGCTACTCCCTCTTCGATACCGTTCTGATAAACCACATTCCCACCATTAAGCAGGGGCATACCAACCTCCCACCCTCCGACTTCTGGGTCGCTACAATAACCGAGATACGCGCTTGGAACGCGCAGCGCGTTTTCGTCAAAGTCAACTGGTTTTATTGGCCTAAGGAGCTTCCCGGAGGCGAGCAGTCGTGGCATGGGCATAACGAGTTAGTGTGGAGTAACCGCTCGTCAGTCGTGGACGCGAGGTGTATTAGCGCGCGAGTGGAGGTACACGACTATGAAGAAAAGATAGGTCAGGGTGTGAAATCATGGGTTTTGTGGTGGAGAACGAGGTTCGATTTCCACACTAAGATGTGTTCTGTGAGCCCCAATTTAGATTTACGTTCTGCTCCTGAGCATCACAGCACACTGACCGATATCGCGTGCCATACTGGCTAGGAGCCAAAGGAATACCTCAAACCCGATATTGCTAGTTCGGCATACCCTAGCTGATGTGCACGCTATGGCTTGGAGTGTGAGAGGAGGGCGCAGACACGTATTCATGTTTAATTATATACAGCTTGTGATGGGAAAGGCTTGGTCATTTTCACTTAGGTATCTTCAGTGTGTTGTGAGCGTGGCAAAACTCCATTCTCAGGCTCGACTGCAATTGATGTGCGGATGAGACACTGTCCGTGCACTTTGTCTCATTGTCTGGTTCCTAATTTTGACATGATTCGCTGCGCTCACCACTTCGGCCAGATGGTTTACACACACAACCTGCTAGGGCACTCCTAGTGTTCACGAGGTTTTACACGCATCTAGTTACCACGATTCTTATTTACCTGCGTAGCATCCAACCGGCGAACCCGAGGCCTTCGCGAATAGGAGCTAAATACTCCTTACCTGCCGCGCTATTCGGTACGGGCAAGTGGTTCGCTCAAACCCTGCGCTTTTGGCTCGGACACAGCTAATCTAAATTATATCCAAATACATACATCCCAAAACCTCCCTGAAACCGCTTCTCCACCGGCTCTATATCTTCGTTGAGCACCTGAATAATTTTGGCCTGTGGAGACAGATGTCGTCGGTTTGGAAATGTGTGCGTCATGCCAGCTAAGAACTCTTTAGTTTTGTGGCGCCTACGTCTAGTTTTTAAGCCTTGTTTAAACAGCTTGCCAAGGCCCCGCCAATTCCAACCGCAGCAGCAGATTGAGAAAATTTGGCGAAGATGCTATAAAACACTTAGACTATAAGCGGCAATTGGCGCGGTAAAATTTAAGCAAGATTGGGTTAATTATACATCCAGATACGAAAGGGTGTGTCTACCTAAATGGAGGGGTTTGAGCGAGCCAAAACGGAACCTGCTGGAACCGATACCCTTCCTGGACTGAGGGCCCTGTATTCTCTGCGACCCACGAGAGCACCATGTAACCGGCAATAAAGCCACACACACACAGGTCATCCCAGAGCCGGAACGAAGCCTAAAAGTATCTAAAGGGAAAAGGAACCGGACACCAAAACACCCTCTACTTATTTTGAAGGTTACACCACGCGAAAGAGAATCGCCTTGCGAGCAAGGGTATAAAAATTACATAAAATTTCCCTTGGTGACTGTCGTGGCGTTGTAAGCGAAGCTGTGTTACGGCAATTTTGGTGGGGTGCGGTGAGGTATCTGGGAGCCCTTTTCCCCGAAGTAAAATCTCCTGGGATAACTGTACGCGGGCGATCTCCGGGCAGTTGCGGTTGTCTATTAAGGCTTTTTTAAGTGGTAATGGATCGTTGTGAGGGACTAATCTGGTGCTTTGAACGGGAATCTGGGAAATGACCGTTCTAGAAATGATGGTGTGCCACAGCTAATTAGGTCAAACGTATGAACTACTATGTAGACACTGAGACATGCGCACGGTCCTTCGCTTGCGCGCATATCCTCTGCAGTCGAGCCTGGCCTTTAGGGGTGCGCTCACCAACCACCAGGGTTCCTGGGGCACTTACTACGTTGTTCAAAGGTTAGGCGCCCAAACCCGTGGCCCGTATCTTCAGCACGATTCCCCGAGCTGTTATCCCCCGTTTGCGGGTCTAGAAGCGTAGGACCGGATGCAAATCGAGTCAACCGAATGTCACCGACATCGGCGTTTCCACACCACCCCTTCGCACAAATGGAGGCTGGTGCACCAAAGCTGCAGCGAAACGACTACACTGTGAGATTGGCTCCTAAAAATTCATTTTCACTTCAAGTAAGAGGTGTAGTGGCGTAAAGACACAAAATCTTTTTTCCCCACCAAAGTTAGTAGGAGACGAAATTTGACCTCTTCGGCGATGACTATTGCGTCTCTACGCCTGCAAAGCGTTGGAATTTCTGGGTCAAACTTTGCAGTATAGCGGAGCCAGGTGCCGCCCATCATAGAAACCAATTTTCAATCCGATAAGAGAGTGGGGTGTTGTGTCGCAAAGGAAAAACTATATGGATTTCGTCGAAAATAAGTCCGAAAAGCGACTATAGGGCTATATTTTGAGCATAGATCGGCACACACCTGGCCATGCAAGAATTGTATCAACATAAAATTAATTCCAGGTGTGTGAAGGCGCCAGTTTTTTATTCCAGCAAGACGATCCCTTGCTGCAATTTATGGGGCTGTATCTAAGTGCTCTCGGAAGTCCGGCAATTGAGCGTTCCTCGCTTTATTTTGGTGGGAGATATTGATTGTGTCATTACGCCACTTTACGCCGCTACCCCTTACCGAGTACTTTCTATCGACACCCATCGTTGCATAATACCCGCGACAAGCTGGACCTTCAAGCCGCACTCTTTTGCCAGGGTATTTCAAAGCCAATTCTTCGCAGTGCTTCTGGTCAAACTTTAGACATTGGTTTAACATACTTTTCGTTACGGTAACGACTTGACGAGTAAACACCAATTTGCCAAGAACTGCGCTAGCTTGATCCGGCATAGGCATACCCGCTGCCAAAATTCTCTGCTACACAACAGAGTCGTCCCGCGGAGCCGGGAGAACGGATTTCAAAGCCGGAAATTTAACAAGCATTGCGCCCTTGTTTAATATATTAAATGCGCTTTCCCTTCCCTCGTATTCCATGGACAAGGCGCACGGGGGACCCCGATCATATAATACACACAGCACGCAATTCTCGTTTAATCTATAGCCTTTTAAAGCTCAAGCCACCATTACAAAGTAGTCGATAGAATTTATACATGCCTAACGAAACTGCGTAAGCAATGAAATTAAATATTGGCGCTTAGCTTGACTAAACTGGATGACCTTAACATATCGCGATGTACATTGCGACTTCATATTGAGAGTACAAAAGGCTTGGCTGGCTAGTGAACGGAGCAAGGATCTCGCATTTATATTCCTCCATCCCTCGGTCGTCAAGAAACTCAACACCCATTTATACTTCTGTTGTTGGTAGCCGTGTACGTATTCTGGGAAGAGTGTGCGATGGTGGCTCCGAACAAGATGTCTAGTATGCAGTCCCCCTCTAAGACTCTTCGGAGGAGACACGCCCTCTTCGCAATCGGTTTCCTCTTAGTGCTTGCTCTCGTACGAAAATACCACAACTTCGTAGCCTCCACTGTTCAGACGGCAGCATCTGCGGCAAAGACACGCCTGGATGGTTCAACAGTTCATGCTACTTCCCATTCTACTTCGAACAGGACATTAGGCTTTCAAGAAATAATGTACATATCTATGGATGGGTTAGTCTATTTGCCTTGCCGCCCCGGCGGCCCCTGAAAATTCTTCCCCGCTTAGAAGAGCACTGGTACGTAGTCATTGCTAAAATCTTTTCTAGTCGCACTGATCGATCGGATTCGATGCTATTACTCTCAGAGCTCATGGGTATCAAAGTCACTCGCATACCAGGAGTTAAAGGGGACGAAATAAACCCGAAAGCATTGCCTAAAAAGCCACATGACCTCACTGCCGGTGCACTTGGATGCTGGAGGGCACACGTTGACGCATGGCACGTAGTTGTGGGGGGTGGGCTTGGGACAGCGTTGATCTTGGAGGACGACGCTGACTGGGATGTATCGCTTAAAGACGAGTTGTATCTTCTGAGCAAGGCACTGGCAGAAAATGGCAGTCCGCTTGGCAATCACGAAAAGTTTCCCGTCACAGCTACTGAGCCTTACGGTTTGTCAACTTTCTCGCGCGGAGCGAGGAGCAATCGCTGACTTCGTGCGCCGATAGGTGTCGGCTGGGATATGCTATGGCTAGGGCATTGTATGCACGATAACAATAAAGGAGTCGGCCACCCCGGTTTCAGATACAAGGACAGTACGGTGCCTCCGTTCAAAACACTTCCGAGCGACTTCCGAGCAGAGTTGGAATTGCGGAACGCAGGCGAAGACGGGTATCGTACCGTATCCAAGGCATATGCTCCAGTGTGTACTGCGGGCTACGCAGTTACGTCTCGCGGGGCTCGAACACTACTATATCTGTTAGGAATGGAAGGCCCCAATAGCGCGGTTGACTTGGATCTATCTTCTCTTACGCAAAATGGTAAGCGATCCGAGAACCTTGCAGATCACAGTATGATACTGACTCATTGGTGTTAAGGCTCCCTGCAGTCCCTTCTTGTCACTCCACCACTTATAGCGCAGTGGAAAACTGGTGGCTGGCAGGACTCTGAAATTCTCTCTAATACTAAAGCACCTGTGGGTCATGCGGACGGCTCCAGTGGTATTGGGGACGGTAGCGCCCGAAAGGCAATAGAAGCTTGGGCGACATCCAGAGATTCGTGAAGGTTCCGTGTTGCTGAGTGACCGTGGACTTCTAGCAAAGCTATAAAAGCTGGAGGGAGAGAGGAGGCACCATAGGTGGGAAGCAGAGAGATGGTGGCCAAGGCCCTTCTTTGGAAAATTTCCTTTAACATATTGCTTGGAACACGATATGTCTAATTGGATTTCAGACCGGAGAGTCGATTTAAGAACGCGATTTGAGGTGAATTATAGTATCCTATTACCTTGGGATTGCGCTGGGGTTTCTTTTGTTGATTGGGAGCTCCTGTCACTAGAAGTCCCTTCACGTGTTTTGTAGGCTCACGTTGTCTTAAGTAGCCAGGTACAGAAGGGGTGGGAAGGAAAAGAGGTTTTTAGTGTTACGAACTATATATACATACGTTTTGGGAATCATATAAATTTCTGTTGCATACGATTCAGGAATATTCCCATTCACGAATCGAAGCGAGTTATTCGCGAATATTGCTTCCCCATTCGCGAGCCGTGTGTACGCTTCGGGAATGGTATAGATATCTATTCTTGAATGGGGTTATCTTTCGCGAATTGTATACGATTCACGAATGGTATACGATTCGCAAATATAGAATTTATTCACGAATTTCTATACCGTTCGCGAATACTCTCCATTTGCGAATCGTATGCAACAACCCGGTGTTCAATGTATGAGCATAACTAAGCAGCTCCTGAGAGACAGTATGTTATACCTACTGGCGGACATCGACAAGGGGTGTGTGTACTCTGTGTAGCACTGGTAAGCTAAATTTGACCTGGAATTTACTCGTATGAAAAGAGAGGCTCGCTTAAGGACCTAATTTGACTGGATATGTCTTGGCGGTGTGTGTGGTTCGACGGGTAATAACCGGTTGAATTTTTTTTTGAATACTGGGTTCTGACAAAGACTTACAACCTAGTTAGCAACTACCATATATATTTGGTTACGTCTGCTGGCAACCAACCGGAAAGTGCGTCAAAGTGTATTTACATTCGCCAGACATTATCATGCAAATCATGCAGTACAGGATGGTATTCGCGTTGGCATGCTCAATCGCCTCACTGCTTCTCGCTTCGCTCTGCGTCTCGGCTGGATCAAAGAGAGGGTTTCTAGAGGATGCACACATTCTTGCTGCGAGTCTCCCGCGGCTAGACATACACGTTGCACATGCTAACATCTTACTACAGCTAAATACGTCTCAGCTTGGGAAGAATATCCATATTAGCTCCGGAAGCAGCAGCCATTCCTTTGTCAACGGCATCATCAACAGCGTTAGTAACGTCGCCGGAAATATTGCTGGTGCTATCACGAAGGGTGCTGGCATCCGCGACTTTTATTTCGTCTACATGATGGGCTTCTGTGAGGGTTATTACAATGGGGAAGGCTTTAGGGTGAACGTTACTGCGTGCTCGCAGGCTAAGGGAATGTATTCGTTCGATCCAGCGGCGATTCTGCGGAGGGAACTACCCTCGAGTGTATCACTAGCAGACCTAAAATGGCCACAAGAAATTGACACGGGACTGAAGGGTTTATCGGGCGTAAGCAAAACCATGTTCGTGTTGTATATGGTTGGTATAATCGCTTCTGCACTGGTAATCGTCACAAACCTCCTTGGGCTCACAGGTAGTCGCCTTTGGCCCCCTAGAACCTCCCTTATACACTTGGGCATTCGTTCTGTGAGTCAACTCCGCCCCGTGGTAGACCCACTGGCTAACTTTGCACCTCCGAGCGCAGCTGGCGTTGGTCGCTCTATTGATAGCATCTTGCTGCGCCACTGCTGTTGCAGTCAAGTCCACATCTCTCCTAAATCAGTATGGCAGCAAGATTGGCGTTGCAGCTAACTCGGGCCGTAAATTCTTGGGGATGACCTGGGTTTCAACAGGACTTATGCTTGCTGCCATTATTGCATACGGTGTAGACTCAGCCGGGTCATAACGAGGAATTTACGGGGTTTTAGTAGTATTGGTAGTTGCGAACAAGTAGCAGGATAATCCCCACTCCAGCTCGCTCACGGAGTGAAACCTTGATGTGTGTTAGTTACTGCCAATTGCGGCAGATGGGACTACTGCCGAGCAGCGAAGTTATGTCCGGCGAAATTGAGGCATTGGTTCGAGCTGCCTACTGTTAATTAAAGGAGGGTGTTTCTATAAACCCCACATTGCAAGTCCTACCCATCAGCGAACCTCTGAGATTGACCATTTCAACTGCGGAGGGTTGGCGCCTTTGAGGGATCCTCTCATGGTGGCGTTAAACTTGTTTGGCCCGCGTTCTGTGCTATTGTGTCACCCTCCTTCATCATCCATGTGCCTCGCTTAAGAGGCGGCAAATGGCCTGCACCCGAGCGGTCTAATTTTTATAGGCAGGTCAGCATTTAGCCACCCACTAACGTAGCGAAGCCGAATGTCCTGCAGGTTTACCGATATCGAATTTGTCTACAGCCGCTCGACACATGTTGTGAATTCCCTCGTCACTCGCTTCCCAAATTTGTATTTTATAGTTTAGCTTTCAAGGGTCACGGGGCAATCGATGCAGGAAGTTCGAGGGTTCAGGCAAGATTTGGGCGGACGAGCCTGAGCCGATCCCAGCAATCAAGATATTTGCCCAAAACCGGATGTTCATCAGCGACTGCCACATTAAGAAAGGGGGTTTCCACAAGCTTTAGTATATGGCCACGACAGGATCAGTGTGCGCTTTGGCTCAGGCTCCCCCGAGAAGAAATGCCCCAGCGAATACCCGATCTTTTGTTGGCCTCTTCTCCTACGGTCTTGGGGGGGGGTTCTTGCGCGAGGCGTAGCGGGGCCGGGAATTCATGCTCAGAATTGCGCAGTCTAGTCACAGAGTCTGACACCGGGCTATGGCGCGCCGTTCCGGTGCCGTCTAAAAGTGCCTAAGGAGCTAGACTGGGTGCCCCTTGGGCACCATAATTCGCAACATGTATCTATTTTTGGCTCGCTTAATTCTATCCCGCGCAATTTAAAATATTCGCGGCTTATCTATTTGGACTAATCCCTGCGCACCCATGGCTCAAAATTGTTGTCGGGGCAAGGTAAGGAATACCTAGACTACCACGACGCCAAAATTTTGCAACGGGAATTCCAAGTTCGATGGTTTCCATTAAACCCTAGAACTTCTCACAGTTAGAAATTATAAGGCCTAATAGTATTTTAGCAAATTACCCTAATGGTCCTCTAGTACGATTTTCTCAATCTTAAAACGTTGGGTTGTAGCCTACTTTGTAAAAGCTGCTATTAATCGTGACAGGAACGAATGAAATTGTCCACTATTTTCACCGCCCCCTCCCTCGCCCTCACCCTCGTGGCCTCACCGCCGGTAATCGAAGGCACTACTTCCACCAGCACGGCAGACACCTTAACACCCACTTACTCTCCCATTTCCCGCTACGGTATCCTAGATCCACACCCTTCCCCCTCCTCCAGGCTATTACTTGACTAGCAGCCTAGTTCCGGCGCCTAGCCCAACCCATCCCGGTACAACAGGGAAATGCATCCTCTGGTACGTCGCCGCCGCCGGGGACACCTTCGCCGAAATCTCTGCGGCAAATAGCGTCCTTTCCCCCACCGCCTTCCGGGTTCTGAACCCGTTCATAAATGCCGACATAACAAATCTCTGGGTGGGGTACGCTTATTGCATCGCTGGTAAGTTCCTTATTATTATCCCCCGATCGCCAAAGCTGGAGACTAGCCTGGGCTGACTAGCAATAGGAGATATTGAGACTCACTCCCCCCACCGCAAACGACGCTAGCGATCGGCTCTGGTGCGGGTGGGGGCTTTGGCACAGGGCCACCGTATGGGTGTGTGTGCGCAAAGGCGAGTTACCGGGAGGATGGGGGTATTATCGGGGGACCCTTCATTGTATCTGTCCGCCCACCGGAGCATGACTGCGTAGGTCTAGGCTAGCTACGCGTTAGCCTTGGCGTGGAAAACTATTACGGGAAAACGGTAATAATATTGAACATAGAAATTATTTCTTTGGTGTCTCTAATCGTCTGGTAATTACGAAAGGCTTCAATTCTATTCCATTCTGAAAAACTTCGGGCGTAAGATTTCTGGATATCTACATAAGGCACAGGATGCGGGGGTTCAGACCCCGTTTTAGTCAGCACTGAGGAGCCTGGGTTGGTCCCTCTCGTCGCCACCGCAGCCACCAATCCTCCTTCTGGTGGCCTGGACGGCCTCACGCCAATCAGCCAGCCACACGAACCAACTCTGCGCCCTCAAAGACGCCGCGCTGCCGGCAACAATCCCCGCCCACAGCCCGCTCAGTCCCCAACGCAGCCGAAACGCCAAAACCCACGCTCCCGGTAATAGCCCGACACCGTAATACCCAATGCAATTTGCCAAGCTCGCCCAGTGCGCCTTCCCCGCCCCCCGAAGCACCCCGCCCGCACCGCCCGTAGCGAGGTCTAGGAGCTGAGATAGGGCGATGATCTCAAATAACCACCAGGCGGAAGAGACACTTAGAATGCCCGCTCCGGCGAGGGGGCTGAATTCAGGCCATCGGGTCAGCGCGCCGGCGGCGGGAGGGCTGCATGCAAGGCGGACTGCGGGGTCCGCTAACGCTAAGGTGAGTAGCAGGACAAAGGCCGTTGCTTGGTAGAGGGTGTGAGCTATCGGGGCGCCGGCGAGGCCGAGTTCGAGGGAGGAGATGAGGATGTAGTTCGCCAGGGTGCTGAAGATCGAAGCGGCGAGGGTGATGGCTGTGCAGGCGTGCTTGTGATCGAGGACCTGGAGGAACCCCCCGATGCACTCGGTCCAGATCTGTAGCACGCCACACGGGATGTATATCCGGAGGAAGACGGCGGTCATGCTGCTAAAATCCGGAGTTTGGCCGAGCGCGACGAAGATTGGCGCAGGCCACCACAAGATCGGTACGACGACGACGAGGTAGAGGAGCATTAGGATGAGCAGGCCACGTTGGAGATAAACTCCTACTAGGGCAGGGCGAATACGGGAGGAAGGGTGCGTGAGAGCTTGAGAGCAGAGAGTGCCGATTGCAGTGGCCCCGCCAATGGCGACCATCCCACCGGTGCAGGTGGCAAACATATATCCGTAGGCCGTGGAAGCAGCTTCGAGGGCGCCAAGGCGACCAACCAAGAAAATAGATATGGCTTGGACGGCGTTTTGGACAGTGAAGGAGAGGGAGATGGGGAGAGTAGTGCAGAGGAGTTGGAGGAGCTGGCGGTGGAGCGCTGTTACTGGTGCAGGTTCTCTTTGAGTGACCGCACCCCTTGTAGATTGGGGTGGAGAGGAGGGGGACAGCTTCGGCTTCTTCGCTAGGCGTGGGGGGGAAGGGCCCTCTTTCTCTCCTCTGGCGCCGCGAATGCTGTGCCCTCACGCGGTGAGGCGGGGGTACATGTAGTTATGTCGCACGTTTGGTGATCTTGTATTTCGCGACGCAATCACGGCGCGGAATGGAAGTGACCTAATACACTGCGAGGAGCCCCTCTGACCCAGCCGGCAATGTCCCAGTTCAACGACTGGGGGGTTAGGTTGAAAATACGGATTCCAGGTTGGGGAATTGCGCGAGATAGGCGTGTTCAAAATTGCTCTGGTTTGACCGGAAACACTACATTAAGCACTACCCAAATTCGGGAGTTCATATAAGCAGGCTGTTGCATGGCTACGGCACATCTTATTCCTGGTGATGAATTTCAAAAAATTTTTTACCCTTTCTTTTTAATTCTGATTCAAAGTGAGGCGTCTCGTGCATCCGCAGGCGGTCCAGAAAAAGCGCATACATGCCGCTTGGGAAAGGCAGTGCAAGGTTCACGAGTTTCGTACGTCTAATTTGCGAAGGCCTCAGATTCGCTGCTTGGATGTAACAGCGCCCAGAGGAGCAAAAATGTACGTTTGGTTTTGGTTCAGACATGCGTGCACTAGTTAACCTATAAAAAAGACAGTACCTGTCCTGACTCGAGGGCCTTAGACGGTCCCCAGGCCTTATGTACCTAACTGGAGAGAGGAGATTCCTAGGCTGGGATTTTACACGACCGCCATGGCTCTCGCAAGACACGTATGCATCTGCGCACATTCTCCATATATATGAAACTAATACAGCCACTGCAGATCCATGCGCAAATCCCAAAGCAAGGGAGTTCGGCGGATCGTGTGTTCCGGGACTTGACGAACGAGCTTGACCTCGATGGAAAGCCTAACCTAAATCTAGCTAGGTGAGAAACGAACTTAAGATACGCCAATCTCGAGACCCCACCGCAACCTGCTTCTCACGTTTACATAGTTTCGTAGGGACATATATGGAAGATGAAGGGAAGCAGCTCATGGTCGACAACATCAACAAGAACCTCTCCGACGCCGATGAATACCCCGGCATGATGGACATGCACGCCCGCTGCATCTCTATCATCGCGAACCTCTGGAACGTCTGTGGCGACGAAATCCCCGTTGGCTCCGCAACTACTGGATCATCCGAAGCAGTCCTCCTTGGTGGGTTAGCAATGAAACGGCGATGGCAGGAAGCCCGTCGTGCAGTAGGGAAGGACACTTCGAACCCGAATATCATCATGGGATCGAACGCTCAAGTCGCCCTCGAGAAATTCGCGCGGTATTTCGAAGTTGACGCGCGAACCCTGCCTGTCAGTGCGAAGAGTCAGTTTCGATTGGACCCGGCGTTGGTGAGGAAGAACATCGATGAAAACACGATTGGGGTATTTGCGATTCTAGGGAGTACGTATACAGGACATTATGAACCCGTCCAGGAGATCAGTGACATTCTGGATGAGTATGAGAGGGAGGTGGGGGTTGATATCCCGATTCATGTTGACGCGGCGAGCGGGGGGTTCGTTGCACCTTTTACAGATGCAGGGGCTGGTGGGCAGCTGTGGTGAGTACGCGAAGAAGTTCCCGCAACACCCCCGAAAGCAAGGCCCAGAAAAAGCCATCACCCGCCCGCGCTAACCGGTTGCCTATCCGCAGGGACTTCAGCCTCCCCCGGGTAAAATCCATCAACGCCTCCGGTCACAAATTTGGTGGGGTCTACGTTGGCCTTGGCTGGGTAATCTGGCGCGACATCTCTTATCTCCCAGAGCACCTAATATTTGAACATCGTTACCTGGGTGGAATCCAGAAATCTTACACCCTCAATTTTAGCCGGCCGGGGGCCCAGGTCATCGCGCAAGTTTTCAATTTCATTCGTCATGGGTTCGACGGATATCGGGCGATTATGGAAGAGTGCCTCGCGAAGGCAAGGCGGCTGAGTAAGAGTTTGGAGGCGACGGGGTGGTATGTTTGTGTGAGTGACATTCACCGGAAGAGAGAAGCTATGGGTCCGAATTTGAAGGAGACGGTGTCTTCGGGGGGGGGGGGGGATTGGAGACGAGCGCAGATTACAACCCTGGACTACCAGTCGTGGCCTTCAGGTTCTCGGATCAGTTCAGGGAGGAGTTTCCAAGGATTGGGCCAGAGGTGGTCACTTATATGCTGAGGGCGAGGCAGTATATCGTCCCCCGTCAGTGCTTTCCATTCCGCCCTTCTAGCAATCCCAGAGGCGAGTTTGGCTGATTTTCATAGCCTGCATACAGACTATCCCCTTCCCCCTGGCGAGAGTAAGACTGAGATCATTCGCGTGGTAGTGAGACACAGCATGTCAGATAACGTGCTGGACGCCCTGATTCGCGATATTATTGCTATCACACGGGACTTAACGGGCACGACGAAGCAAACATCCTGGTTTGGGGCTTGCTACAGTTTGACCGTAGGATCGCCTACGAATGGAAGGGAACAGGGCAAGCACAAGCATCTGGGAGTGTGCTAGAGGGGGCTCTAGCCGGTCCTTAGGGGACCGTTCAAAAGACAGAAGGAAGTTGTGCTATGGGCTACCCATGAGACTCCTCTTGTAAAAGCCACGTCGAACTCACACGAGCTAGGCACAGAAATTACGGAGGTATTGAGCCTAGGCCGGATCGTTAAGCCTTCGAACGTGGGTTTAGCTAGGGTATCTGTCGCTTAGATAGGCAATCAGTAGTTCAATTTGCGGTCGTGCAGTTCGGGGGGTTGTGATGCATTAGGATGCGGAGGGTCTGAATCTGTGTTACACAGCTGGACAGGAGCGCAGTTGTTATTTAGCGGCATAACTAGGTGCTAACAGCCACTTTAAAAATCAAAGCACCAAATAAGGTGGCCATGGCTATTATCATGATACAGCGAGTAATAAGCGATTCCGTGCATTTAGTTAACTAGAGCCATTCGAGCATGCCTCGCCTCACCAGTCGATTTGTTGACCGGTTTTCATTGTTTCATCTTCGCGTCCTCGAGGCGCACTTGCCCCCCGGCGAATCTAGTGCGTAGTCTAGAGGGCAAAGTGTGAGTAAAGGGTGACCACGATAGTTATGCCTT
This sequence comes from Nothomitra cinnamomea, assembly GCA_022345685.2. Classification (NCBI taxonomy): domain Eukaryota; kingdom Fungi; phylum Ascomycota; class Geoglossomycetes; genus Nothomitra; species Nothomitra cinnamomea. The sequence continues at coordinate 10,186 of JAJDMX020000211.1, read as the reverse complement.
GAAGAAGACGAGGAAGCGTACCGTATGCATACTGTTTCCAGTAGCCCGACTATGAACCACAGTAGGAGGAAGAGCACTATCAAGCCCACGACAAACAAATCGTTGTAACCTTTCTTTCCACGGTTCCGCGAGCGATTCTTGCATAGCTGAATCTGCTCAGCATGTAATTTGGCTAACATGAGAGTGCTGAGAGCCGCAGTAGGCATAGGGGGCATATCTTGATGTTCTTGTTGGCTCGGGTCCCCGCCGCCAGTGAGAGCGACATCACCCAGGCCATGAAAAGGGCCATCGCTGGATGTGGGCGGAGTTGATGACGACTGGAACACTGACCGTAGTGAATCCTGCAATTCTCGTAGCTTGAGAGGAGTCAAGGTCTTCCCACAGTCATCTGGAACAGGAATGGCGAAAACGGCCAATGTTATGCTAAGTAGAAGATATAAGAAGAGTGTGGATGCTTTCATCGTTAGTTATGGCTGCAGTCTACAGCGGCCCTGCTTATTTAAGGGCAGAGCTTTCCAGGGGAAGGAACTCTTCGGGGCGGCTGTTGGGGGGTTTTGTAATATGGCGTGATTACCGGGGCCTAAGCCACTAATAAAACACTCTGAACGGTCGGAGCGGTGCTCCGGGGATCAACGATCACTTCACAATCCATTCATTCACACCGTCGCCTAAATGGAGGACTCTCGGTATGGACACACCCGAAAGGGTTCGCTCACACCCCTTGATTTTAAGTAAGCTTGTAGAGCGAGTAATCTGGCCATTTTGTAACCTTCTGTGTCGTTTCTCTGATAGCAGTGCGTCGCTATCGGCCCGGCTTCTGCTGTCGTTTTTGTGCTGCCCAGGAGACCCTTGGCGTGCTAACCGGAAGTAGGCACGCCATACCAAGAAACATATCAGCAAGCTTGCGCATACCTCTCTATGTAAGCCTTTTCACGAATTCCAAGGTGCAAATGTTCCGGATGCTAAACAGAAACACATGAAAGGTGCTAACAGAGTTTAATTTAGGGTGTTGGTACGGCCACCAGCGTTTTTGGTGCGGCCGCCGTCAGCTAAACCAAAACGGCAGCGCTCCTGGTGGTGCTCTAGTTAGGATACCTACCCTGACCGATTGTCTATGACAAACACTAGGATTACTAGAAGGATAGTAGGTCTGGCAGTACTCATTTATGGTGGAGACACATTAGCGGCGATTGCGCGGTCCATGGTCTATTTGGAGACTGTTGTGGTGGCGTTGTCGGCCTGTCTGCGGTGGTAGCCAGGAGCTGAAGTCACTGGTTGGAGTCGCCGATGGGAAACTTCTTGTAGAGGCCTCCATCGGCTTCGTCGTAACATATTCTCTCTTTAGAATCAAATCAACCGTTCGCTATAATAGAGACTTTATAAATGACTATGTTTTGTATCGCATCTCCATGGTTGTCAGTTATCGTAGACTTGACTCATAGGACTGGCCTGTATGTTAGCGAGTAAACTAGGTTTATTGGCCAATAAACTGTTCATTCAGATAGCGCGTTTACTGATGAGCGCACCGAGTTATTGGCTATTGCACTGGTTTATTCGTCAATGTGCGATATTGACGACTGGGCTGGAACAAATGTGGCTATTGCTGTGAAGTCAATATGATTTTTTTTGCGCATGCTTTTGCAGGTTAATTTCCTTACGTCTACTGCCTTCTAAAATAAAAGCCAAAAAAGAACCCTACAGGGCTAAAGAACTGTCCTGATACTGTGAGTTTTGGTGGCCGTTTTGTCACTTTGAAACCCAGACGTCTGGGTGGCCAGGTCGTCTGGTTGGTCAAGCAGGACGCTTGACGCGCGGGGCGGAACACATTCCCCATCGCAAAGAATTGAGGTCAGATGTAGCTTCTTGGTTATTGCTATCTATGATGAGGTTGAGTGGAGTAACCAGGTTATTTTTCCCCCTTGGTGCGTGGCGAACCGTGTCTTTAGACGCCCTTCGTCCCTCCAACGCCGTTCAAATAGTGACTTGTTGAGAGAGGGCGAGAATCAAGAACTAGCTCGCTTCACGTCGCCGTAGAGGGTTTTATGTATTAATAGATGCGCTGTTAGCTCGTTGGGAATGCCCAAGGAAAGGAAGGTTGGGATCCTCCATTGTCTTTCAGGAGCGGCTGAATCTCCCTCCATAGCCTATCGAATTAGCGACCGATATACGGCCATTGCTGCACGCGGGCGAGCTGGCCTGACTGCCCAGGCTCGATTGTGCGGCGGACTCGGGCTTCGCCTCATTAGGTAACGCCCGGTTCCCTGCCCTAGCGCGGCTAATATAGTAGACTGGGGCTGCGACCTTCTCGCCAGTGAATTCCCGAGCGAGCTCCTCATCGAAGCGGAATATTGCAAGCTCAGGGATGTTTCCTGCGCCGCTGCGACTAGGGGGTGGTGTTGCGGATGAGGTGGAGGCGGTCTTGTAGAGGTCAGATGTGGCGGTGCGCGTGCAGTCTCCGGCGCCGCCACAGTCGCAGTGGATGTAGTTTCTGGAGGAGGGGGAGGGGGGAGGCTCGGTGACGTGGAAGGCCATCTCGAGGGTCGACAGGTCCACCTAAGGCTGTTACGTCATAAATAGTACGAGGCTTCTGTAATTGACGTGCGAGAGCCGGTATAAAGGACTTGTGGTAATACAGCAGTGTGATAGCGCTTTGTAAGGCTGAAGACGGAATGCTTTGTTTTTACTAACTCAGCTCACGGCGGGTGAGAGTAGTCTGGTGGAAGCGATCCTGCCGGTTATAGTCTGGGCGGCTGGTTGCCCATGATAAAAATCTCTTCCACCCACCCAAGCCTAACTCCTAGGCCACTAAGTTCCGTTGTGGTTACCTTTGCCTTTGAAATTTGTGGTACGAATCAGAAATTTTCGGTTTTCAATGTCCAAGCCATTTGTTAGGTCATCTTCTATGACTGCTGCGGTTTTCGTAATATCAGGGGGTCATTATGGGTATGCGGGGCCCTTCCGTGGGGTTCGGCCATCCAAGTTTGGTGAGATGCAAGGAGTGGCCGTACATGGAGAAATAGGGCTTGTGCGTACCGACACTCTTCACGAGGGCCATACGCTCTTAGAGTGCATTAAGTCCCCGTGCCAGAGACTCCAAACTCAGCATTAATCCCCTCAGACGCTTTCTGTGCTGGTTCTATTCTTTATGTCTAAATTGCTCCCCGCGATTTCTCTGTTAACTTCTCAGGGGGCCAAATCTACGGTTGCGGGATGTTAACGGAAAGCGCTATTACGGAACGATTGTTCTGTGAACTTTTTTATTGCAATGCCATCAAGTACTGCCGTGATGAGTAAGGCTGATCTAGGAAGCGAATGCTTTCAACGCGGTATCGTCCAGAATTGGCAGCCCGGTGCAGCTGCGTAGACATGCGCAGTTTCAAAACTGAACTTATACATCCACCAACCCATTCTTAATTAGCCTGCCTAAAATCTCAAAACCCAGCTCCGCCGCCGCAACCCCAGTTATTTCACCCGATGTATCTAGCCCTGGAAGCACTTCCACTAAATCAGCCCCCACGACTTGCAACCCCTTCAGTCCGTCAACCACAATCTGCAGCACTTCCCTGGTCGTCCAGCCTCCAGCACTTGGCCCAGCTGTCCCCGGTGCAAAAGCGGGATCCAGGCAGTCAATGTCCAGGCTTAGGTACACTGGCGTATCGCGGGGCACCACATCGCGGACCTTTGCGATGACTCCGCGAATCCCAGCCTCTTCAAATATGTCGCTCGCTGGTATGATGGTGTACCCGGAGTCTTTATCCGTTACCAGATCCGCCTCTGAGTTAAGGGTGCTCCGGATCCCGGCGTGAACGTTCCCGCTACGCGTCGTCAGGCCCTCGATTGCAGCGTGGAAGAACGGTGTCCCGTCTGAATATGTAGCTTGGCGGGAGGGGGCGCCATGCGTCCCTGCGAAGATGGATGGAGACCAGGTATCGATGTGTGCGTCGATATGGACCACACTGAGAGGACCGTAGATGCGGTGCAGGGCGCGTAGGATGGGGAGGGTGATGGAGTGGTCGCCGCCAAGGGCGAGGATGGTGGGGTGGGTAAGGTTGGTCTGGAGAGGGCTAAGTATCGAGGATGAACAAGGACAAGGCGGCTAACCTTGCTCGATACGTAACTATTTGCTGAGGATTTATTTACGGCCGGGTGTGAGAGAAGACGGAAGTACCACTCTTCGATCTGGGCGAGAGCGACAGCGTTATCGAAAGGGGAAACCTGCGAGCCAGCGAGCAAATGGCTTGTTAGAGAGGGCGTGGATTTCTGTGAACAGGGTGGTGACGTACGGGCATATCTCCGCAGTCAGCCACACTGGCCCAGCTCTTAAACGGATTGAACTTCTGTCGGTAGCTGTAGCTCCCACTATTTCCCCGATTAGTCGACGCTATTTACCCCACTCAGGAACACTGGGTATTCCAACTCGCCAGAACTCACATCAAACTCACAGCCCTACTTCCCTGCCGTATCCCGTTGGGTCCAAATCGCGTCCCGACCCGATAGCTAGTCGCAGTGTCGAACGGAACCCCGACAATGAGGAAGTCGTCGATGGGCTCCAAGGTTGGGAGCTGAAGACATTGTTTTGCGGGAAGGCGGTGGAAGGTCGTTATTCCGGCGAAGGCGTACTGGGCAGTGGGTTCGAGGTTGTAAGTTTCTTTTTGAGGTCTAGGAGCTTTAAGCCTTTGTTGCTGTCGGCGGGGTTCGCGGACGGGAGAAGAAAGGGCGAAACTGGTGAGGATGAGGAGCAGAATTCTGTACAGGACCCGCATTGTAGTGGCCGATGGGAGCTGGGTCAGGATTACTCGATCCCTGTGCAAATCCATCCCCGAGGGGTGGCCGACGTATAAATATCTCGATACTACAGGCTATGTGCGAGGAACTGCCGCAGCACGCTATACCTCGCGGTCTGGTAAAGTAGGCTGGTTTGGAATGTAATCGCAAATTTCTAATTGCATGCGGGGATACCTCCAATTTTCGTCCCCTTAATCACTTACTGGTTAGGTTGCGGATGTTTGACGAAATTCTCGTCAAATTTTCGCAATGGCAAGGAGAGTAGGGATATACTATAGGAAAGAATGGGCAATATTGCCTCGTAATGAAGAACCCCCAACCTCACTCGCAACGCCAAATGTGACACTCACAGTCCTCAAGGTTGCACTATATAAATACTATTAGGTACGACGAAATCTAAAGCTCTTACCACGGACCCTTACTGCCCTAGTTAGTTAGGTGCCCATTTCCCGATAGAATAACCGGTGGCTTGGCCTAATCCTCGAAAACAATCGTTAGAATTATTGAAGGTAACACCGGCGAGCTTGTACGCAGCGGATTGGAACTAGAATAAGGAATTGAATTTTTTTGGACATCTTCATAAGGAAGAATAACTAGCTAGTTAAACAATGGATTAACAATGAGAGGCCTCCGGCCTCAAGGAACCATTCGAGCTGAATGTTGAGCATTCGAGCTGAGTGGTGACGTACATGGGGCGACTACGGACAGTCAACTTTCCAAGTCAACTTTTGGAGTCAACATCGACTGTCCCCGAATTCCACCACTAATCCAGTAAGGTAACCTGCCAAGCAAACCTAGAGTAGAATAGCGCCGCTTTCACATTTTTCCAATGAGGCTTAAATGGGTCACACCACTAAGTTGCCTAAACACGGTGAGGATCTTGTTCCACATGCAATTAGAAAGGAGAAATAACAACGTTGACCCAAGCATCGCTAGTTGTCAGTCTTATGATATCCCTCAAGCTGGAATTCCTGCGCTAACTAGTCTCTGTCAGAACTGCCATATGGTTCTCGGGTAGTTTCTATTTCGCGTCACCGTACCAGCTTCTGGTCTGAATTGGGGCGAATCGGTATCGAGTTGGAGGATGGGACACCATTATCGTATTTCATCAAAGTTGCCGGGGGGGAAGTGAGTTGTCAGATGATGCGCGGCGAGTTCGAATCTATGAGCGCCATCTAAACCGTCACTCCTAACTTCGTTCCCAAGCCGGTTGCCTGGGGAACCTACAAGACCGCCCCAGATACGCACTTCCTATGTGAATACTGAGAGCTAGCCAAGGGACTTCCGGACCCTCATAAGTTCACAGTTCGTCTAGCAGCGCTCCGCCAAGACAGCAAGCCTCTAGGCAGACGATACGGATTCCCCGTTACGACTTTCAACGGGAATTTGCCTCGGGATAATGCCTGGGAAGATACCTGGGAGAAGTTCTTTGCGAAAAACCTGAGGCACATGCTGAGGCACGAAGTGGCTACTCATGGGTACAACCAGGGGCTCGAAGACCTAACCCACCCACTCTTTTAAAACGTTATACCTCGCCTGTTTCGTCCATTAGAAACCAAGAGGAGGTCCATAAAGCCTTCACTTGTACATAGCGATCTCTGGTACGAGAACACTGGGACCGATGCGGGCACAGGCCAGCCTCTAATTTTTGATGCCTGTTGCTTCTGGGCTCTTAAGTCTAAGGCCCTCAGGGGCAGCAAGCTCGAAAAAACTCACCCGTTTGTGATCTTCGCAGACGATCTAGGTAACTGGCGGCCGAGACGCAACCGGTCGGCCCTGAATACACTAATACTTACCACTCCCACAAAGAAATATCCTCACCAAAAGGCGATTATGGTGACCGCGGTGCGCTTTATGAATTGTGAGAAAGTATTTTTTTGAAGGGGGTGAAGCTTAGGCTAACATCTAAATGGGAAATTCAACGTGCAGGCGTCTGCCCTCTTTCCTCAAACGCGGCAGTGCAGGAGAATGTACGGAGCCTTTGTTCTCACCATGGATACCGTGGGTCACCGGGTTCTTGGCCACTACCGGGATCTTGGCCACTTTTTGCGCTAGACAAATTCAACAACTAACTGATCACCTATAACCTGTTGCAACGAATTATAAGTCGTGTCAATACTCTCAAAAACAGTTCTTGATGATCAAGATCTTCCACTGGACCGACCGGCAACTCTTATCTCTGTTGGGTACCCTAAAGGGTCTTATAACCCTTAGTACCATGGTAGCGTTTTAAAGCATTCTAACGTTCGTACTAATTGTAGCTGTTAGACCTATACACTATATTTAAAAGCATTAAGGTCCAGCGAATGCCCGTAATACTGGTCAATATCTGTCTTCGGCCGAACCTGCTTGGTGCGAGACAACACTCAGTACTTTTCTTGAATATCGAGAAAATCCACTTTAACCGGTCATATAAACAGCTTCTATAGGCTGAAAAGCTACTGTGGAATACCTATGTCAGGCGGCTCTAACGTGATAAGTGTTCAGGTATTGCAGGATGTAAACCGTGTATGAGACCTCATTATGTCAGGCCTCTACGAGTAGAGTGATATTTATTGATTAATTTTTGTTTCAGGGAAGTTTAAATGTGTCTAGGAATCAGCCTGACGTCTTTACCAAAATGCTAGAGCCTGCAAGGGGCCAGAAGTAGGGCAGCGGAAATTTTGGCCAAGAACCCGGTTGTGGCCAAGAACCCGGTGACCCACGGTATTGTGCATAACTCATAAGGTGCACAGGGTGATTGACGAAATGATGCGACTGGTCATGAAGTATACGAGACTGGAGCTGTTCTGGCCGTTCCCGCGGTTGCTGTGCCTGAGAATCAAAATCTTCGTGGTTAGGATAGGAGGCGATCTGTGGGCTGTGTTAAAGAAATACTTTGAACGGGCTTATCGGTCTTACCATGAATCCTGGCACTCGCTTAACGGATTTTAGCGAATCAGGGATGTTAGTGGCCTTTCCCAGTCCCGAGCAATGGGAAACCGCGATCGCGATTCACAATAGAATAACTAGTATCAGCAATTTAGTGAACGTTATACAGTCTAGCTGACACCAATATCTAAACTACTTTACTACTGCGAGCACTGGTATTAGTGCCCTGTAATTTGTTTTAGGAAACGTCTTTCCGGAGCTCGATGACTACCTGGTTAACATAATACTTAAGGCCGTGGAGATATTATCAAATGGCCAACACTGCGGAAGAGACTAACGAATGGAGATATTATCAAGCGGCGAAGCTCAACTGCTGATAGATTCAGCGTCTGCGGGCGAACTCCCTCAGGTTATTCATCTGTTGGAACCTAAAGTCGATGTGAACGGCCGCGGGTTGGTTACCGCTGGGGCGCGTGGCCTAGTGGGTAAGAGCTCTCGCAGCCGTATTACGCGCCACGGCTAGCTCCGGCCACGAGAGTATAGTCACTGAGCCTTTAAGTCATGAGGCTAAGGTCGAAGGGTGGCCGCGCGATCTTGATCCGACGGCACTGCATGTTGCCGCAAGAGGTGCGAATATCGAGCTAGCAAAGCTGCTACTCAAATTTGGGGCTGACAGACCGGCGAAAAATAATGTGGGTGCGACGGCGCGAGATGTGGCACATGGGAGAAGGCGTGGAATGGTGGTGAAGCTGCTTGACACGGTCTACAAAGGCCGGCTCAGGTCCATAAGGCGAGGCTAGGCCAGGCTTTGACAAAGCCCGGTCGAGTGACAGTGTGACAACCGCTAGCCCTCCCATCTGTGTGTTGCGAGGGGGCACCCTCGACCTCTGGCTGTACCTTTAGGAAGCAAGTCATTTCTCTGCTATTATCTATCCTACCCTATTATAAACGCTCAGAGAATCTATAACTAAACTCTACTTGACATGGTGTGTGAGCTTTTCTTGAGGGTCTATATTTAGCCACTTGCCCTTCTTAGGGCCCCACCGTGAACCTAACCACATACTTTCCATTCGGCGGTTGGATCCCCTGCTTCGTCACTCCCAGGACCCCAGGGATCTCCTGATCTTCATCAGCGGCCTTAATGTCAAAGTACCAGATAATAGTGGCCACGAACACTGCAATCCAATTACGCGCAACGATCCGCCCTGGGCACAAGCCCCTACCACCACCAAATGGTCTCAGGTTCCTGTAAGCTCTGCTCTTCGTATCTAGTACTCCGGCTTCCTTGTCGAAGAAGCGGTATGCATCGAACACAGCTTCGTTCTCATGAACGTTTGGGCTGTGATTGACATGCTGCAAGACTAACTGCGCCCAGGCACCCTCTCTGATGCGGAACTCCTCTCTAGTGACTGGATGAGTAATCGACGTGTCTCGAGTGCAGTGACGGATACTACCAGCAGTTAGGTAGATACGAAGGGTTTCAGAGATTAGAGAGTTCAGCAGAGGAAGCTCGACGAGGCGTTGAAGGTCAAAAGTTTGAAGTAGTTCAAATGAGGGAAGCCGGCCATTGTTGGAGAGGAAAGCGGTGGCAATCTCGGCGCGTAGAGCAGTAAGGAGGGAGGGCGAATGGCAAGCGTGGACGGAGGCCCAGACGGCTGCTAGAGGTGCGTTCGCTTGAAGACTAACACCAGTCCGTCAGTGGGCGTGGAACGTTTGTGGGATAATGTCTAGAGATGTGGACGCCCAGGCATACCCCCAAACCGTAACAGAATGCAGCCGCGCGCGATCCTCGAAACTTAACCCCGCTTCGTTGTGCTTGTCCTCTCTGTGTTTCACAAATTCCGAACTCTCCTTCGCGCCACCACGGCCCAAATGACGTTCTATGAACCTGCAGTACTCCCTGCTCGTATTATACTCGGAACGACTGAAAACCTTACCACCCACAAACAATTTAAAGATCTCTTCATCCACCTTCCAAAATAGACTCTCCGATTCTCTGCTCGGAAAACTAGGGCCAAATAGCGTTCCCATCCCTGCGCAATAGATCACACGTCTTCCCCACTCAAACAAATCCACAGTCTCCTCCTCTAGAGCACCGTGTACGGACATGTCCAAGTCGTTCTCGGGATCTCTCCTCTCCTTCAGGAGTGCCTTCAACTCACTCTCCAACGCTCTAGCAAACCGGTGTGTTAAGTCCGCTGCCCCTTCTGAGGACGTAAAGTATAGCGCGAACAATGGGTCCATGAAGCTAGCACGAATATAGCCCAGGCAATGTGCCGGGACACTAAAGGCGCGAACGATGAGAGGCAGGACCATCTCTTCCCAACTGAGATCTTGGTTGCGGTAGAACGCTGCGCTGATCTCAGGGTCGGAAAAGCAGATCATGAGTTGCCCGAGAATGTGGAAGGTGAAGGGGCGGTTTGAGTGCTTTGAACTAGGCCCGGAAGAGAGTGTGTTGTGGTTGGCGCCTGCGCGCTGCCCCGTGGCAGTGCTGCCATCGGAACTAGGAGCTTCCGGGCATCGTCATGCC
>JAJDMX020000210.1:0-70966 GCA_022345685.2 Nothomitra cinnamomea | reverse complement strand
CGGCAGCATGTTAAGGTCACTATATTTCAGGGCAGCTTCGCTCGTGTAACAGATTATTTGCCTTTAAGTTTCGTCCACCCTCGAGCGCGTTACTGATAAGACGGTAATCGGCATTTACACTCCCCGAAGCTACAGCTCCTATCTAAGACGATCTGCCTGAGGCTTACCTAACTAAGGATATCGTGACTGGGACAGCCAAAGGTAAGCAAGTAAGCAATGCCACCAAATACGTCTTTCGCCAAAAGGAGGTGATAAAAGCATTAAAGCGCAATTCCCGCCCGCGACGATATGATACGCCATAACAATGCGGAGGATTCTTCTGTAGCTACATGCTCCGTACCGTTTCTTTCCATCTCTTGCTGTTCATTTTGTGTTCGCGATAGCTTCGAGGACTGCCCTCTTACTATCCACAGAGTTCTCACTGCCTGCGTGGTCATTATGTCCACTCCGTCTCTTCATTTTAGAGACTTTCCTTGTCGGTGAGCTCTCCAACTCATCATCCGTGCTCGTGGGCTTCTTGGCAGAGACCTCTCTACTTCTCTTTCGTTTTGTCGCGCTTTCTTTGCCCCCATTCCCAACTGAGCTAGCGGATGCAAACCGTGACGTTGACAGGGGATTGCTAGACTCATCCTTTCCTTCTTTTTTACCTTTAATAGAAGGAGCGGGTGCCTTATGGACCTTTTGTCCTGAGATCTCTCGTTGTTCTCCTTCTTCTGAAAATCTGGACCTCATGCTTACATCCGAGACTTCCCGTTCTGCTGGTTGAGAAAGATCCGTGCCTGTCATGTTCGAGCGAATTGAAGCTTTTGAGTATGAGGCGGCTCTAGCCTCTGCGGCGGCTGAAGGTTTGGATGTAGCCATTGCTGACTGCGTGCTGCTCATGCGGGTATTTGTTGGAGCATATGTTCCACTAGCCACGTCTTTTAGGGGACTTAGTGCTTCAATTAGTTGATCGTATTCGTTGTCGCGCAGCGCACCGTGCACGCTAGGTGGCCTACTACTGGCGGGATTCCGCTGTGGCTGCGTGGCGCTCCGGCTACTAGCTGGAGTGGCCGAGTTCGTGTAATCCAACATTACCTGATCTTCGAAGCTCTCACGGGCAGATAGGTGATCTGGGTTTCCAAAGCCGTAGGCATCAAGAAATGGGTCGGGTTTTTGCATTTGTGCAGCAGGCACAGTGCGAAACCCTAAACCGCCAACAGTTGGCGGTAACATAGACGGTACGGTGCTGTATTGCGTGAGTTTGAACGGAATTGGTGGAATATCTGGTGTCTTGAAAGTTAGGCCAGCTGTATCTCGCCCTCGAGGCGAGTGTGCATGAGTCTCGTCGTCAGGTTTGCGAGGGGATATGTTTTGCAAAAATGCAGGCATTGGAAGTTGATGCCACATCCCCGGATTTGGCCATGCAATACCAGAGGATTCCAGGATTTCTAATCCCTAATCAGAGTCTTCTCTTATATATAAATGAAATGCATAGGATGGAGTTTGCAACTCACCTAGAGGTGCATGCTGGAATGAAAAGGTCACTTTATTCTTGACCCTTTCAAAAACATGATCACGACTTCCTTTGATAAACCCTTCACCAATCACAACTTTGATTCTTCCGAGGTTTTCACTCACATTCCACCAGTTCTGACTCAGGATCTCATTGTGGAAAGGAGGAAATCGCAGCTTTTCGACGTTGCCATTCTTGTCACGTTCTGGGTGCCATTGATTGTAAGTACGGGTTCATTCACGAGGGAATGTCGGCTTCCTGCGACAGATCTTACCACTAGTAGACTCTTCAGACGGACGGTTAGCGGTCTGGCAAACAGAAGGGGTCGGAGGTGGCTGGACGTACCAATGACTTGCGGCCATGGTCCTTGGTCTTGGAATAGGGTCGATCTTTATGCCGCAGTTAGTCCTATGTTCAACAATTTTTCCGGAATAAGATTGGGTTCATTAGATGGGGACGCTCACGCGACGCAATGACCATCTATAAAAATTCTTGCTTCGAACACAACAATCTCCCTGTTGTGCTGCACTTGCATCAATGCCGTTATACTTCTAGACGGTTGAGGGGTTTCCCAGCTGTGAATGGAGACCCTGAAGGGAAAGCCAAAAGGGAGGTTGGGAATAAATGATGAGACAGTTGGCAACTGGATTGGGATAGCATGGTCAATAGGATATGGTAAAGAGTTTGCGACCGAAGCTTGGAGTTGTGCTGACTCTATAACAGTACCGTGAGCATGGGGGTCATGGTAGTCGCATAAGGAGGTGCTATGCTTACCAGGGTCTTGAACCACGAAGCAGCCTGTCTTAAACTCCTGAATAGGGACCTTACATCCTTCGGGAAAGATAAGAACATCCCAATTCTGATATCTCATTGTGGACGGAGAATTCGTTTGTCAGTTATTAAGTCAACACTACTGGCTAGTATCAGCTACAATTCTGCGTTGCAACGGAGCAATTTTTGGGCAGTGCTCAATGCAAAGCCATCTGCAGCAGCCTGTTGTTGGAGAAGATTAGAGTCAATCAATGGGCTCGATAAAGGTCAGAAAGCATAAAGATCACTATTACGATTCCCTCTAAATAGAAGGCGGGACTCGGAAAGGAAAGGCCCGCAACGTGTGGAAAACAACCGAAAAGAGAAGCATCTACTCAATTGCCATAGCATAAGCTTTGTTCGAAACTCCCCGGGAACATTGTATGTCTGGCAAGTTCACCGTTGGAGACTGGAAGTCACTAGATTTCTAGATTTCAATATATCCAATACTAGTTATTCGACAAGCTCTTCTGTGTCGTTCGGTGCGTCTTAGCCTAGCTCCACAACATGGCTTCTGCCATTGTGGACCTTCCCACGTACACAGAAAGCACCGGAACAAACGTCATGTCGGACGGCCACTCTCACGCAGAAAGCTTTATCTTAGCCAAAGACTTAAGCTCAGCATATAATGAAGGTTTCCTATCAGCATACAGTGGTGCAGTGCGCTCTTACGAACACGAGCACGGGCGCCCCAAAAGACCCTGCCGCCTCTCTAACACCATTAAAGTTCTTCGCGATCACGATATATTTTTCTTTCTGTACCTCCAATTCGTCGTCTTCCTCTTCACCTAGTTGTGCTTTTCCGAATGTCCGATCATGGAGGAAAGTCCATGTAGTGCATACGTAGGTTTCTTGGTCATGGAAGCCCTTTTTCCTCAGTTTGGAGGTTTGATTGCGGTGGGATATTGAATCTACATCCGCCTGGCATTCCTCCAGCGACGACTATTCTGGGTTATCTTAAACTGCCTTATAAGCATATTAAATCGCAAAATTCCGACTCTTGCGCGTATATGCTTTCGAAGATAATATGCCCTCCGCCTCGCTTCAAGATCCTGAGCTTTCGTAGACCCCATCCTCAGATCAGTTCAGATGAGTCCTTCAGCAATCTGGATGGGCATCCAAGCGGCAACGGCAGAGATACAGCGGGCAGGCGGTTACTCAAATCCGATCAACTAGATGGAAGCGCAGGATAAATTGGCTAATCAGAAGAAAAGTAGGAACCGGGCACTGGGGCACCATGCACAGACAGTGTCTCACACGTACATGGGCTGCAGTTGAGTCGGACGATTATCGAGAGCTGGGCTCCCAACGAGCCCACCAGTTGTATTTGGATCTTCATTGTTGTGAAACGAACGACTTGATTAAGTTCTAATTACAAGAGAGTGACTAGCTAGTATGGTTATAAGAGTTCGCTCGGCGAACTCTTGAGCTTCTGCCTACCTTATGACTCAACTAGTAAGTCATGTCACCTTCTGCCTAATCCTGAATCACGGCTGACTACTAACATTCATATTGCCCAAGTATCTTCGCCTGGGTTTGATCTAGTAATACTTAAGATGCGGGATGGCATCACTGTTGCATAGAACGGTCCTTGCTGCTCTTCAACGGGTAAGGGCTTGAAAGCAACCTCTTGTATGATGAATTTGTTCGTCTCTTTCCAAACTCTATTAGCTCTCGACAACAGATTCTACGCAATGACCGCACTACTGATTTTGTGTACATACCGCATGCCTGGATGAACACCTGCAAAGTATCTTCATTCCGAATTGTTGGTGATATGACAGCTACAATACTCGGAAATTTATCAAAGAGGTCCCGCAAGGTTGAGACAAGGTACATATTCGCAGTAGCATCGTATGTCTGGATAAATCTCCATTGTTAGTTTATCCCATCTTATCCTCAGTTGCTTTATGCTTGTTTCAAAGGGGGAAACGTTGGTAGATTCACCACATCAGCGCCAAGCACAACGTCCCACCCGTCGACTCCCTCCGCACTGTCCATCACCTTCCCAGGAAGTGCCCATCCCCACTTAAGGATAGAAGAGCTCATTTTCTCCCCACTAGTATCCAAGCCGTTTAAGAAGAAGTTCGTTTCTAGAGCTTTTACTACGGCCGGAGCGCCATCCGTTGCCAATACTCGTCTCGCAGATAGGCGTTTTGCACAAAGGATGGAAAGGAAGCCCGTCCCGGCACCCAACTCCAGTACGTTCTTATCTTTAATGAGCTGTGCCCCTTCGGTCGAGCGTACCAGGTAAGAGCCTAGGTGAAGTGCCGCTTCCCATGTGCGGAAGCCAGTGGTGCCTGAAGACGTAACAACTGAGCGAGACTCCAGGAGTGTCACTACTTGGTGTTCATGATCCGGCAAATTTGTGTCTTCTCCAGATTTAGCATTCCCAGTAATGGTGTAAGTAACATAGGACTTTTGCTGGACCGAGATAGCCTCTAACGGCAAGGGAGAGGCAAGCAGATTGCTTAGACATAAAAGTAAGTCTTCTGACGCTTCCTGCTAGGAAAAGAAAATGACAAATTAGAAATAATTTTAATAGATTTTAAGCTTGCAGTCTAGATTTAATGAGAAATTATATCATTTTTCCTTTGAATAGAAAGTAAGTATCAAGACTTCTGGACTAATGAAATTCGTAGATAGCCTACATCCTCGTCTGGATCGAGAATACTCTCAATCCTCGCGATTAACTCCTTTAATACTCGAAGTTGATAACGCTCCGGTGGAGGGTATGCTAAGGCTCCTGGTTTATATATCGTGCTGTACAATAAAGACTGAAAGGTAGAATTACTAAGATGTTCCGCGATTGGGAAACTTAGCAACTTCTGATCCCATAACTGAAGATATTGCCGTCTAAACAATTTTAAAGCCTGTTTCGCATCTGCAGGTAGAAGGTCCATTTCTATTTTCATCCATTGAGAAACCCTATTTCAGTTATCTTTGATTGTTCGCGTAGATCTGTAACTCGCGTTAGGGCAAGCCCTTGGGTTAGCAGTCAACGCTTAATTTGCCGCCCCGCCAATCCAATCGCCTCACGAAATTCAAACTAACCACACCGAAGCCCAACATCAAAATCTCGCGATCCATCCTCGACAATTACCAACAGCAACCAGCTCGGTCCTGCTGTCGACAATAGTATTCGCGATAAACACCAATACCCCAGGTCGCAAGGATGGCAGACCGAGAAGCACCCGTCACGCTACGAACACGCAAGTTCCTCCGAAATCCTCTCCTTGGACGGAAACAGATGGTTGTGTAAGTTGCACCATTGTGGCCTGATAATTCGTCTCCCACAGAGGCGCTTTGAGCTGGTTTATATCCAAAATTTATGTCTAACTCTTCATTCTCGGTGTAATAGTGACGTTCTCCACCCAAACCGCGCCAACGTCTCTAAGGATGAACTCCGCATCAAGCTCTCTGAACTATACAAAGCCAATAAGAATCAAGTCACCGTCTTTGGCTTTCGAACTCAATACGGTGGTGGCAAATCCACCGGCTTCGCACTCATCTACGACTCCGCCGAGCTACTGAAGAAGTTCGAGCCGCACTACCGTCTGGTCAGAATCGGGGAGGCAGCTAAGGTCGAGAAGGCCAGCAGACAGCAACGTATGTGCAACCTACTCTTTTAGATTGGGTGGGCGGCTACGCGGATTCTTGGGATACGAGACTGGCTGTCATTATAAGTGCTGATACGATTCTTCTCTAATATATAGGCAAACAACGCAAGAATCGCGCAAAGGAATTCCGGGGTACAGCTAAGACGAAGGCGGCATCAAAGGACAAGAAGAAGTAGATGTGCTCTTCGGGGTAGATGTGGTAGATTGGGTAGTTCTGGTTTCTGACTGGAGAACGCTTGTGTGTATCTATACGCATGCATACACGGAGGAAAGCTGTTTCATCATGAGCCACTGCTCTTTTGATAATTGAGCCAACATCTAATGGATTGAGGCTGACTTGATAACCTCTTAGCTGGCATTGTGCATTCGAAAATAACATGGTGTTACTCTGTTCACTCTCGGTTCAGTTGCATGTGATATTTCTTGCTGTGAAGATGGGTGTCTATTCTGCGTGTCCCATTCTATGAAATCTGTGGAACCTTGGTGCGCAAAAACTGTAGTACAACGGCCACTCGTGGTCTGTTAGGGGAGACTTGTTCGACAAAAGATGGATCCTTTATTGCTCCTTGCCTTTTTAGTTCCAATAACTAATCTCCTGGGACTGGATACTTAAGTGGATATATCTCCTGAACAACGTCGTATCTGATCATAGCCATCGGGGTCGGTTTAAGCATCATCAATGCCATTCATCCGAGGGGCTGGCGGTTTTCCAGGTACATGAGACACCAGGCGGCAGACGCTAATGTGATGTCCACGAGTGCTTGAATGGATGTTATGATGCGACGCCTAACGTTACTCCCAGGATTCTCGGATTAGGTCTTGATCCATCACGGTGGCCTGGCATCGTGAGCGTCAAGCTACGGCATAAATCCTAGTAGCAACCTAGGTGTGTGAACAATTCGGCTATAAGAGAAGCTTAGGGTAACTATATGACTAGCTGCTAAAATTTATGAACGTCGTAAAGACCACTAGTCTTCTACGGGACAAAAAGGCCAATAGGATATATCGCCGAATATTGGACACGGAAGCCGAAGAGATGCTTATTTCTTGGGATCCGTCATACAGTGGTTGGCACATCCAGGGCACAACAGAAGCCACACAACATGTCCACGCTTCTAGTATTTTGTAACCAGAGTACTCCTGGATATCACACCAGTAAGCTCAGGTGTCCGCACGATCATGCACTCCAGACGCTCCGGACCATATAGCAGCCGACCGGTTGTTTCAAATCTCCAGTGTGTTGTCAATTCAGCGAATCCTGGGGGTGTCACAATAATAATTTGAAAGAAGCGGTACGAACCATGCATCTAAAGATTCTAAAGTGAGGACCACGGCCGGAATTGTCAGCATGTTTTTGGCATAAATGTTGGGAGTACTTTCTCGTACTGGTCGCACTTAAGGACGATGCATAAACTATCCTAATATCAGACGAGTCGATTACTCTTATAATTTTGATATATGATGTATTTTTTGGCTTTCTCGAAAAGACTTTTGTAGATCATGAACCACCAATAGTTATTCAGTGCCGCGCAACAAGACTGCGGAAAAGAGAGGAGAAGATAACAAACGCAACTAGCCCTCTCTACACCCCCAAGTAGGAGAAGAGAGAGAGAGAGAGAGAGAGAGAGAGCGTGTGTGTGTGTGTGTGAAGATACAAGGGTAAATAGCATTAAGGGGGGTTTGTCCTTTCACTTCACCGCCCCCTTAAAATAGGCTCCGTCCGTGATCCGAGCCCCGTCTAGACCAGCTTTTGTGTTTTCTGCAAACCAGAGCCAAACCCGTAGAATACATCGAACCCTAGGCGCCTTAGAAGGCGAGTTAAACTTTTTCGTGTTGACAGTGCAGGAATACGGCGAAGAGTTTTAAAACTGGATGGTTGATACAGCCTTGTGTGCTGGAAGATAAGAGATTGTGTGATACCAATGCGGGATGTAGTAGTGCTGCATGTGAAATATGAGAAGTTTTGCTTGGGTGGAAAGCGTAGATGAGGAGAAACGTTGTGCAAAGAAAGGAGAAAATACAACCATAAGGAGTGGAATGATGTACAACTGTAAGGACAGTCGAAAATGAATTGGTAGCACACACAAAGAGATGCAGAAGTAAAGAGCGGCAACACCAGCATTCTGAATGCCTTTTAAATAGCCCACATAAAATACTCAGAAAGCCTCGCGTGTGGTAGCTCGTAGTACCTTTGCAGTCAACGAGGCGAGAGACGGGCGCTGAACAGAATGTGGTAGCATCTCCAGAGAATTTCGGCGGAGTTCCTCTAGGGAGCTTGGATGCTGAAGCTGTGGTTGTCGTAGTCGAGTGTAGGGTTGACCACTGACGAGAAGAGTTCCTTCCTCCGACGCTGAGGCGTCGCTCACCGAGTCCGTTTTCGACATACCACTGTCCGTGCCATATGAGTACATACTGCTTGAAGATTGACTTGGTAGTAATCCAGGACCAGGTAGTCCAGATGAAAGGTAGCTCATCGCAGGTGTGGGCCCTGGTGATTCTGGGGTGCCGGGGACTGCGAGGTAGCCGAGCGATGGGTCTGTTGTATTTGTCGCAGGATCCTTTCTCATAGAAGGTGTCATTGTCCCTACGCCGTTTGAAGGTGCTGTTACTAAGGGTCCTTGGTTATTGCCACAAGAAGTTGAGCTATCGCAACCCCAGGTTTGACTAGGTTTGTACGTGACAGGCTGTGGCTGAGACGACCCGTAATAATTCATGGGTACCGATTCACCTGCAACAACACCAACCGTCGAAAGAGGTGATGCAGGAGGTTGTGGCCTCCCCAAAGCAGGGTTAGGAAGCACCCTGTCCCCTGCTGTTGATGGGGGAGGGAGTGAGGATACTAAAGATGTCATCGCTGGGAAGAATGACGAACCATCACTCGTGACAGAAGGCATACGAGAAACAGCTGGATGAATATATGGCAATTGCGTAGTCCCATAGGACTGGGGAGAATCTTGCTCTAAGAAAAGCCCGCTGTTGGAAGATTTGCTGCTCTGGCCTATGGGGCCCCAGCTCCTGAGAGTGTCGTGAGATCCATATACGTTTGCCGCATTCACACTATCTTGACTGGGTATCATGTATGGCGGACTATTGAGATTGTAGTTGTCGATGGGGTCTTCTGTGAAACCGTTTCCGTACGGACTTGGAAAGGCTGCTTTCGAGGGCATAGATTGGTACTGGGACCCGATGTATCCTGTCGAAGGACCCATTCGCGCGTATGTTGAATTCGGCACGGCCACGGGGACCATGGAGCTCATCGACGTGTTCGTACTCGCGGAAAGTGTCCCAGAACTGCCGCTCAACTGGGGCGGTGTGGTATTTAAAGACGATAAACTGGAGTTGAAAGACCAGACGTTTGGTGGGCACTCCACGGATGAAACCTGGTTGTAGCTACGAGTCAATTCGACATGATCGGGCACTAATTCGCGTACTTCACACTGCACCCTTAGGAAGAGGCATTGAGCCGGATCTGTCCCTGACGATTTGCAATTGTTGCACCCTGAACCGTCCATGGGATCGCCACTGCACTTTATTTTCCTCTTTCTACATCTTCCGCACTATTTAGTGAAAAACTGTCAGCTTTAGTATGACTTGAAGCTGAGTGGATGTACTGCCGCTGGGTCCACCACCTTTGAAGAATAGCTACAAATCTCAATGGCTAGGGCAAAACGTAGAGGGACAGAGAGGCCGCAAACGAAGCCAGGGGTAGAGACAAACCGCAACTGCTATCCGCCGACGAGGGGCGTTGTTGCCGGGGTATGATTGAGGGTCCTGTGTTGGGCTGATCCGAGGGCTTTGCCTATTCAGAGGACATGCTCTAGGACTGTCACGCCTAGGGGCATCAACAAGCGGTATTGAGCGTTCGTGTGGCAGCTGAGAGCCAACATTTCTGTTGGAAGGGCGGTAGTAGTCCAGGTCTTCTCGAGGGTATTGAGAAGGTGTGTAGTACTGACGAGTCATGTCCTGTGTATATGGCTCAGTATGTCCAATGGATGGAGGTCGTGAACACGCCATCAAAAACACTGACTGTAAATGAATCTTGTAAGAGGATGGGAAAGAATTTGATCTGGGCAAGGGGTGGAGTGGCCCTCCGCGGCGCTCCTTAGAGAATATTGAGAGAGTAGACAGCTAGCGAATGATGGAATAATACAGCTAACGAGGGGATAGCGAACGGTCTGGGATTGGAGGAGATACTGGCGTTATAAGTAAACAAATCAAAAAATGCAGGAGGTTCATAATAAGTTTGTAGTAAGTTCTTTCATAGAATACGACGTGGCTGCCAATATGACAGAATCAATGTATAGGTACAACTACCACTTTGATCTGTAGCACCAGCGCCAATTTGCTTTCAGACACGCTCGCAAGCCTTGGGCTGTTTGTACAGTGTTCTGCTCGGTGCTTAGTTTCCTTCAGCACGCCTGCCCCGGGACTAGGCCTCCTGCATGATGCCTTCCCGCATCAAAGAAAACATGGCCGGTTTTCATTGCCGCATGAGGCAGACGGAAAAGTTATAGGTTCAGCATGTATAAGATAAGAAGAGGTTGTACGCACTGTTCCCTAAGTCCTGCAAGTCTGGTTTCACGGGCTGGTTCACAACATGAATCGCATCCAAGAAAATTGGAGAAAAAACTGTTTTGATTTCGAGGACTATATATTGGTAGAAGTTTCAGACAGTTCCAGCATCTGAGACAACAAGGCAAGAGACAAATAAGCTGGGGGATGGTGGGGGTGCAGAAGCTTGTCAACCTCGAAGCGGATAGCGTCTTACTGCAAGGGCTAAGAATCCCAAGGAGATGCAGCCATCCAGTTTTAACGCCGTTTGTACGCACACCTAGCTAGCAATCAATCAGACTCCTCAAACCGTCTTGGTGGGATCCCTAGACACCTTTCCTCTTATGGTAGGGGGCAGTACTTATGCCACTGTCCAGACTCAGTAACGAATAGGTGGAACCGAGGTAACCCAACAGAAACTAGGGGCTAGGTTTAACGGGATAGTTATCCTTCTTTCTAGCTGGAGCAATCCACGAAAACATCCAACAGGTTGAAACGCCCCAAGCCTCATTTCAGTCAATAGACTGAAGCTATGTAAACAGATTTTTGCGACAGTAAGAGAAGTTTAGCAATGCTAGCGGCAGCTTCCCGATCAGCTAGAGATATGCAAGATTCGTAGATCATCGGTGGCGCTCCTGCAGGGATACGAAACTGAACGACCCGCAGCGAGTGGACACTAAGATCGAAATGACTCGCAACTGAAAAGGAAATATATCAAACACTCGATGAGAGGATTGACCAGATGTGCCAGGATCGAATTCGTGGCGCTGAGGGGATAATGAGTCTTTTTCGCCCCTCGGTAGTCTCCCAAGTTTGCTTCAAGAGCATGGCCCACTTCTAAGCATCACAAAGCACTTTATGTCCAATAACAGACCGCCAAGTTCTGCTTTTGGCTCGCTCAAAGTTGTTGGGAGGCGCTGTATGACGCTGTCCGCGCGGTTCGATGTCATCTGAGCGCTGCTGATGAAAACGCGTTCGAGCGACATCTGAAGAATTTCAGTGGCTGACCCGATCTGTAGCTTTCTCCAGGAGCAAGAGCTATGTCGAGCAACGCACTGGCAGCCACAGACCAAGCATGCGTGCTGCAAGATCTCTAGTCATTTTCGCCCAATCAGACAATAGAAGGGAGTTCTGCACGACGAGAGCGCGTACATGGACCACATTGGTCAGAAGAGAACTGATAGGGTGGCTAGAAACTCCGGGGTTATTGTGGCCAGAACTGGGGTGTGCGATGCTAGCCGATCTAGGCCCTGGAAACTGTAGTTTCCGTATCGTGTTTGCAAACCCCTTAAATAGCAATGCAAGCACGTTGAAGAAAGGTTGCCGACAGGATCGCGTGTGCGGTAGATCCTTCAAACCCGGCCAAGCCATAGAGTGCTAATTGGCCATTGCCTTGTAAGAATCTGCGAGTAATGCCCGCATAAGCTGCTTGTCTCCAGCAGAGACCACCGGCTCTTCTCAAGGAGAGTTGAGCCCACAGTCCAGGTTACGCATGCGGGTCGGGCCGCCGCCCGATTAAACACTGAGTGAAAACGGTGATCTGGGGTACACTAAATGGCAGCCTAGATCTGTGCTACAGACGATCGCTCTATCCGTGAAGTACGATAATCAGAGGACGGTTTCCTGTATGCAGCGGTCTGGCCAACTCGATTACCAATGGGGCCGGAATGTCTTCAACGGAGATGAAGTGACCAATCATGCTGGCAAGGACAAGAAAGAAAATGGTCACTGGTGCATAATGGCGGTGCGCTGAGGTACATGTACGTTGTGCGACAGCAGGAATAAACTTGTAAGAAAAACGGTCCTTTCGCGGCGATTGCGCTACAATTGGAACATAATCTCTGGGGGAATGAAAGAAAAAGCAGTTGCCCAATGAGAGGAAGTGCATCCACATGGCCTTTTTTGTGCGATGCAGGTATTGTTGCATCGAACGTTTTGATTCATTTGGCACCATAAAGACCCTGGTTGGTATAGCGCGGGTTCGGGCACGATCTGGATGTGCTTGAGCGTAGGGTTGTGGGACGGTGGTTTTCTTTGGATCGCGTGCGCATTTCTGAGCACTACTGCGCAGTTACTTCTGTCGAACATTTTCGACCGCCACACTCCAGAGCTACCTTGATACATTCAAATATGAGCGTCCTCTTAGAGACATCAGCGGGCGACATAGTCATTGATCTCCTTGTGGACTATGCACCGAAATCATGTGAGAAGTGAGTTTCCGTCGCGATATTCAATGCTGCCCCTCCCGAACGAAAAATCCCTTGGTATGCTGTTTGGTGGCTGAATACAGATTGACTAAAGATATCATCCGTACGATCTAGCTTCCTCAAGCTATGCAAATTGAAGTACTACAATTTCGCTCCTATCTACGGAATACAGAAGAACTTCTCGTTCCAAACTGGCGACCCGATTGGACCGGGTTCGAAAGATAGTGACGGCGGATCGTCTGTCTGGGGACTCCTCCAAGGCCCGTCGAAAAAGCTCTTTTCTCCCGAGTTTCACCCAAAATTAAAGCATGCGGAGAAAGGGACTGTCAGTATGGCCACTGCACCATCTGCCAAGGACCCAGATGAGAGGGTCGCAGCCAGCCAGTTCATAGTCACGACGGGTGACAACCTGGACTACTTGGACGGAAAGGCAGCAATATTTGGCAAGGTCGTCGAATATTTTGATAGCTTGGAAAAGATCAACGACGCCTTCTGCGATGAGACGGGCCGGCCTCTCAGAGACATTCGTATTCGACATACTGTGATTCTTGATGATCCATTCGATGACCCCGCCGGCCTAGTTGAGCCCCCAGAGAGCCCGGTCCCTTCCGCAGCGCAGCTGGCAACTGTTCGTTTGGCTGATGATGAAAAACTGGACGAGGAACACGACGAAGAGGCAGAAGAAAAGAAGAGAAGGGAGAGAGAGGCAAGAGCTCAGGCGCTGACTCTTGAAATGGTGGGAGATTTGCCGTTTGCTGAAGTAAAGCCACCGGAGAATATTCTCTTTGTCTGCAAGCTTAATCCAGTTACACAAGGTAGCACTTCAAAACCTTCACCCGATTCAGATTGGAAATGCTAACAGTCTAGTTAATAGATGAGGACCTTGAACTCATTTTCAGTCGGTTTGGTAAGATTCTATCATGTGAGGTTATCCGCGACAAACGCACAGGCGATAGTCTACAGTATGCATTCATTGAGTTTGAAAATCAAAAGGATTGTGAGCAGGCATATTTTAAGATGCAAGGGGTTCTGATTGATGACCACCGAATACATGTCGACTTTTCTCAGAGTGTAAGGCACACGACTTCCATGGAATGCTACTCGAGGAATACTGACGTAGAATTTCAGGTGTCGAAGCTTTCAGACTCATGGCGGACAGCAACAAACTCGAAGCGCGCAAAGCAGGGAGGTGGATTTGGCGGCGTCTCAGGCCTGGAGAAGAAGCGTCAATACAAAGTTATGGATAACACAGGGGGCCGATCGGATGGATATAGCATGGTCTTTGATAAAGATGAAGTCAGGCGGAAGCACGAACGAGGAAGCGATCGTGAGCCATCTGGGAGGCAGAGGACGCGGAGCAGAAGCCGAAGCCCTCCAAGGCGAAATCGCGATGGCGACGATAAGAGATACAACAGCAGATATGAAGATCGTCGCACAGAACGTGGGGATCGTGATCGCTACCGAGACCGAGGCGCAGGTCGGGATCGAGATAGATACCGGCGGCGATGATTGGCTTTCATTCAACTGTGTATCATCTTTGATGACAAGGCGGGTAGGCATTTAGGAATTCAATCCTGTATCATAATATTTTCTGGGCCACAAAGCCACCTGAATTAAAAATAACAGTCTCGCGAAAATAGTCAGGAACCATGGCAGTAACAATTAACTATGCCCTTGAGCCTCTAATGCTCAACTAGCATCTCTTCAGCATCACATACAAATTTCATGCGCTCATGTATTGATTGGACGTTCCAAGACCCTTTGCTGTAATCATAGCCGATCCCTCTGCTGAGTTGGTCTCCACCCTGAAGAGACTGTGTTCAGTCTCACGCGTACATGCACTTGATATACTAACATGTATGGCAACGATTCAAAGCTCCAGAATCTGCAGGATAGACGGTAGAAATTTGAGCCTGGGCCACTAATTTTCTGCGGGTCATTGAAACAATTTGGGTTTATCCATCCTGATGCTGTATAAAAATAGGACGGAGCTAGCGCGTCATTGTTGAGCCTCAAACTGAGACCGTAGAGGGGCAGAATTACCAGCTAGCTATCATGAAATCTCGTTTCAATATACACTCCCCCCTAAAATCCTACACAATATCCGTACCTACATTGTTTTACAAATTATTCATTCGCGCAAAAATTACTCCATTTTTGCTCCCTTAAATTGCGCAGCATGGCTCCTCCCACAGTGAGCGAGGGCGTGCACAACCTCTTTGAAGCTCTCCACCTCACTTCTCACGGGGGTGTTACACCTGTTGAGCCTACCACCGAACAGATCGACACTCTCCGTAAAAAGTACAGCTCCGCGGAGCAAGATCATGTATTCGTGTTCTACGACTCCCTCAGTACCGCCGAGAAAGCGGGGCTCTACGAACAGCTCTCAAGCATTGAACCCGACTATATCAGTGAGATTTTCGAGAGAGCTACAAAACCAGTTGCGGCAGCAGAAGGGCAATCAGAAACGACGGTAGAGCCGCTGCCCGAGTCTGCTACTGCGTCCATTCTCGATTCGAAGGAAGAAGACCTCGAGAAATGGTACAACTCTGGTCTGGAGCTCATTGCGGAGAACAAGGTGGCTGTCGTCCTCATGGCTGGTGGACAAGGGACTCGCCTTGGTAGTTCTGAGCCAAAGGGGTGTTATGATATTGGACTGCCGACCGGAAAGTCGCTCTTCCAGATTCAAGCGGAGAGAATCTGGAAGATACAGCGTTTGGCGGCGCTGAAGCACAACAAGGAGGGGAAAGTCATCGTGCCGTGGTATGTCATGACTAGTGGGCCGACTCGGGGACCCACTGAGAAGTTCTTCGAGGAGCACAAATATTTTGGTTTGGAGAAGGAGAATGTGTTCGTTTTCGAACAAGGTGTTCTGCCCTGTATCTCAAACAAAGGGAAAATATTACTGGAAAGCAAATCCAAGGTGAGGAGCAACTACTCGTGGCGCAAAATGGACTTTGGCTAACGTCGCTGACTATGAATCAGGTTGCTGTTGCACCTGATGGTAATGGTGGCATCTACGAGGCCCTCGTTAAGTCTGGTGTCATCTCTGATATGAGAAAGCGTGGAATCCAGCACATTCATGCCTACTGTGTCGACAATTGCCTCGTGAAAGTAGCTGATCCTGTTTTTATTGGCTTTTCCGCCTCAAAAGATGTGGATATTGCTACAAAGGTTGTGCGAAAGCGCGCCGCGAAGGAATCTGTCGGCCTCATTCTCTTGAAGAATGGAAAGCCAGATGTTGTGGAGTATTCTGAAATAGACAAGGAAACCGCTGAGGCCAAAGATCCGAAACAGCCTGGCGTTTTGAAGTTCCGCGCTGCTAATATCGTCAACCATTACTATTCTTTCCGCTTCCTAGAAACGATCCAACAGTGGTCTCATTTGTTGCCGCACCATGTCGCTCGCAAGAAGATTCCTTTCGTCGACATCGAGTCAGGAAATACCATCAAGCCCGAGAAGCCAAATGGTATTAAGCTTGAGCAATTTGTGTTTGATGTTTTCCCACGACTGAAACTAGACAAGTTTGCATGTATGGAGGTTAAGAGAGAGGACGAATTCTCCCCACTCAAGAACGCCAAGGGAACTGGCGAGGATGACCCAGACACTAGCAGAAGAGACATCATGGCGCAGGGTAAGCAGTGGGTTCAAGCTGCTGGAGCCGTCATTATAAGTGAGAGTGTTGAGGAGACTGGAGTTGAGGTCTCTCCGCTTATCACCTACGTAAGTGACCCACCTGATTTTAAGCGTTTCTGTGGGTTGTAAAAGCTGAAATGGTTGTGTGTAGGGAGGAGAGGGTCTAGAATTCCTGAAAGCTCGCACAATTAAGGCGCCTGCCGTGATTGAAAAAGAGGAGTGATGGCTTCGCATGAGATCATCCCGCGATAGAAATTACATGCATAACACGTCTCCACAGCACTGGTTACTCGGAGATGTTTCCCTGTGGAGTTAGAAAATGATATGATTCGCGCTTTCGCGGAGAAAACACCTGTCCACATTTGATAATGCGTGAAGGTCTCGTACTCAGCAGGCAAAGTCCAACCAATTGTTTGACATTAACCGAAATTTATAATCGGAAATTGTTATGATCGACATCAAGGACTGATCCGCTCGAATTGTTGAGGCGAAGGTCAGCCGGACTCCGTTAAGTGCCTCCGTAGCCGCTTGATAATTGCATGAACTACCTTAAGCTTTACGGCAGGTATCGGAGAGTGAAAGTGTGGCAGATGGTGTACCTATCCACGAGAAATTCGGCAAAATGTGACAGACGTAATAAGATTTACACAAAGGAAGTGAATCTCGATTAGACTTGGAATGTGGAAACAAGGTCACTGCTGCAGGCGCAGCTGTATAGAACGGGCCGACTTCAGACAACTAACAGGAGCAGGCTGAAGTGGCTGAGCAGATATGTTTGAGGAGTCGTGGGCGGCGCTTGCCCTCGAAATTAAGAAATTATCTTGGAAGCCCTCCTTTTCCCACTGCGCGGACAAGGTCATTCGGTTCGTCAACCGTGCAGAAAAACAACTGAGTTAGGCTGCATTAGGCATGGTCGCACGCACCGTTCTAAGTCGCCAACTCGCCTAATTCACTATCGACGCTGTGTTGCCCCCCAAAGTTTTTAAGACCACCCCAAAATTTCTGTTCCTCTTCTTCTTCGCTACATACTACAACTCGCGTTCAGCAACACAGGTCGGTGACGGTTTTGAAGTTGCGCATCATTTTTGCGGCTTTTTGGAGGAAGGTAGAGCTGTGAAGTTGCGAGGGCAGGAAGTTAGAAGAAGTGAGTCGTGAGGTGTTGAGATGCCTGGGCGCATGAGTGAGTAGGTTGCTGAAAGAGGCTGGTGATGAAATAGTCGTGAAGGGCACTGCCATTCGGACAAAGGAAATATTTGGTAAGTCTGCCACTATTCACTTACATCATCACTTGCGCGTCCTTAAACTTTTGGGTTGTTCACGACTCTTGAGTTTTGCCAACTATTCTTTCGAGATTTACCTATATTCATACGTCGCGCTCGTCAGGCAACTAATATTACAATGTCAACAGTGGATTTAGACATGTCTTCTCTATCAAGACGGGCGTGCTATAAATGCGGCAACGTTGGCCACTACGCTGGTGGGTTTACTCGTTCATTCCATGGGCTCTTTATGGTCCTAACCTAGATCTGTAGAACAATGTTCGTCTGTGGAGCGCCTCTGTTATAATTGTAAGTCTCTATCGCCTATCAACTCGTCCCCCAATTCCAGTACTGACCAACTCACAGGCAAACAACCGGGTATGGCATTTCGCTACTTACGCTCGCCACTATCTACTAGACTTTAAAACTTATAGCGCGTAGGTCATGAATCGAACGGATGTCCGCATCCGCGTACCACGGAGAGTGAGTGCCCGTGGCTTGTGACGATTCTGCGCTTCAAAAATGCAACTGACATATTTTAAACAGCTAAGCAGTGTTATCATTGCCAAGGGTTAGGGCATGTTCAGGCAGACTGCCCGACGCTCCGGCTCAGTGGTGCTGGGACTAGTGGTCGGTGCTATGCTTGCGGCCAGCCTGGCCATTTAGCTGTGAGTTTTTATTGACCCGAATGACATAGATTGGCTGCTGATATACGAAGCGGTCCTGCCCGAATGCGGGGATTCAACAGGGTATCGGTAGAGGCGCGGGCGCTCCTGGTCGGGGAGGATATGGCGGTGGGTTCCGTGGTGGCTTCGCTGGGAATCCTCGCCCAGCCACATGCTACAAATGTGGTGGTCCAAACCACTACGCGCGTGACTGCCAGGCTCAGGCTATGAAATGTTACGCTTGTGGAAAACTGGTGCGCCCGATACCACTTAAACTTATCATCTACTAATAAATGCTAGGGACACATCTCCCGCGATTGTACCGCACCAAATGGCGGTCCCCTGAACACCGCTGGCAAGACTTGCTACCGCTGTGGCGAGGCTGGCCACATCTCTCGTGACTGCCCTCAGGCAGAACAGAATGGTGACACTGCCAACTCTGCTCCTACTGCCAATGCCACTACCGCAGCGACAACCACTACTGCAGCTCCTGCGAGTGCAGTTCCGGCCGCGACTGTAGCTTAAGTTTGCCTTGCCTAATGGGCTTTAATCGGCAGGCTACGATGACCTCTGATATAACGGCCGAGTCATATCATCGCCCCAAAATGCCCTCTAACACAGTTCACTTGTAACTTTCACCATATCCTACAATGCCCCAACTCTCGTTGTCTTTTTTTTTTCAATCACGATCATCATCATCATTTAAATACGGCAGCGGTAGTCAAGTTCTATTTCTGACACCGACTCGGAACGTAACGACCGAAACTGTACGATTCCCGTACCAACGATTTTGCATCCCGAAACGACCTCATAACCTAACGAATGGCGCCTCTTTGGTTTTACTGCATCCCACAAATTTTTGATCCGACGGTGCAGACCAACTCGAAAGAGGGTCGGATGGAGGGGCTGAAGGTAGAGAAGTGAAGGACGGGCTTAGAATGGAAGGGAAGAAGACGCGGTGGGCTTTGTCGGGAGCGAGGAAGGAAGAAGGGTTCAGGCATTGGACTGGGCATGCAGCCACTATTTCATGGTGATGGCGATTGTTACCCATATTACCCCCGTGTGTCGTGGCCCTTGAGGGTGATACTTTGTCATACTTCATATTGGCATCGACAAGTACCTGGCCCTGGCAGAGAATGAGAAAAATCATATTGTCCCCCCAATAAAAGCGCGCTGACCGCGATCACTTGTGATAGCCGTAACGTGAGGATGGGTGCTAATTCGATGGGAGAAACGACGTCTGATTAAAAATCTGCCTGCTTTGTGTAACGGTTCGACTCCAGATATCTGGGACGGACCGTCAACCAGGATATTGTCCGCCAGTTAATTCACCCTTGGCTTGGCGTAACCCAGATTCTGTTAACCCACTCAGCCCTATATGGCAGTTTCGGTTTTGCCCTACAAGAACACTAGTTTTCTTAACCGTCTCCAGCACAATCTGTAAAGCGGTGATTTCTTATCAAAGTCTTCACATTTTCTTATCATCTTTTTTAGGTCTCACGGCTAATTTTATACTAACGTACCTCCCGAGTTAGAAGACCGCTATACAACAATAGCAGGAACCATGCCTGCTTCTTCCGCAGAAGACGAATTTGACGACGACGTATGCGTCCTACCCTGTCTCTACTTAATCGCAGAAATCATATTATTCTAGTAGCTTCGCACCCTCTACTCCGTACAGCTACTAACGAAGACCCACCGTGTTAAATAGGAGGGTTTCATCGTCGATATTGACTCCGTCCAGAACCACGGCAAGCCTCTTTCCTTGCAGCAGACCCTTTGGCGTAATCAAAGAGCAAGTCATTCCTAATCTCTAAAGAAATAGGCGTTGGCGCGGCAGATATTACGAAGCTAAAGAGCAATGGCTATTACACCATTGCTGTAAGTCTTTATAGGTTTTCTGGCACACTGACGGCAATCTTTACGCTGCTGTTTCGGTACATGCTGATTCTGAATTTCCTCTTTCCCTAGTCTGTGCATGCAGCAACCCGCCGGACTCTCTTGAAGATCAAAGGATTCAGTGAGGTGAAGGTCGATAAGATCAAGGAGGCTATTCAGAAGTGCCAGGTTCGCATCATGATCCTGGAGGAGAATCTTCGTTTCTGGACTACGTCTCACAAGCTGCTCTCTTGTTGTGATATTTAAAAGCCCAGTGCCTTTGGCTTTATTACAGCTGCAGAATTGGGACATCAACGTCGTCGTGTGGTTAAGATCTCAACTGGTTCAAAGCAGTTGGATGCGATTCTCGGAGGGTATAGAAATGCCATTCTGGAAAACATGTGAGGCACTATGACTAATATATCTTGTGCATAGTGGATTCCAGTCAATGAGCATCAGTGAGGTAAGCTATATCTAGACTTCTTAGCGGAGGGGGGACTGTTGCCATACTAACCATCTTCTTGGAAGGTTTATGGAGAGTTCCGTAGGTGTGAGTGCTGTCTATAGCATGTCAAGGTGCTAAATTTGCAAGGTTGTGGCAAAACCCAACTTTCCCATACTATGTCCGTCATTGCTCAGGTCAGTGAATTTTCTTATACCCGATGATGTAAGGTCTCTCGTGCTGACGACGCTGTATAGCTCCCAAAGGTATGTAAGGAATGTTGTGTGATGACAGAATACTGTTCAAACTTGGCTTAGGAAATGGGAGGCGCTGAGGGCAAGGTCAGTTGAAGTTGGTTCTTTGGTTTTAAAGTGTCTATGTCTAACACCTGAAGGAATACAGGTCGCGTACATTGGTAAAAAAAAGACATTCGGCCAAAGTGGTGGTGCTATAGCTGACAATAATCTTTACTAGATACTGAGGGCACTTTCAGGCCTGAGAGGTAAGCCGGAATACATAGAACTTTGGATGCCCCACACTGAAAGAGAATAGGATCGCACAAATTGCTGAGAGGTTTGGAGGTACGAGCTAGCGAAGACCTGAAAGAACACACTATGCAACACAGAGTGCTAAATAGTAAATAGTTGATCCCGAACAGGCTCAGGAGAACATTGCCTATGCTCGTGCTTTGAACAGCGAAGTAAATAGCCGAATACTAGCAATTGTTTTTTAGAATAGAAAGCTAACAGTCTTTCTCCAGCATCAACTAGAGCTACTCAACCAACTATCAGCACAGTTTGCGAGCAATGAGTATCGTCTTCTTATCATTGACAGCATTATGAACTGCTTCCGAGTAGATTTTTGCGGTCGTGGAGAACTTGCAGACCGTCAGCAAAAGTTGAATCAATTCTTGTCCAAGCTTGCTCATATGGCTGAAGGTTAGCTGTTGCATAAGCCTTTGTTTTCATCCCGCTGACTCTGACAGAATTCAATGTGTGCGTCTTGATGGTATGTGTAACCTAAAGGCTAGACACAGCAACACGCAGCTCTGCTAAACGCCACACAGACGAACCAAGTCCAGAGTGATCCCGGCGCCAGCGCGTTATTCGCTGGGGCTGACGGACGTAAGCCCGTTGGCGGTCATATTCTTGCACATGCTTCAACTACTCGTGTCCTTCTCCGCAAAGGCAGAGGAGAGGAACGTGTTGCAAAGATACAGGATTCCCCAGGTCTGCAGTCTGTGTACTTCTTTTACTTCAAGCAGTGTGCTGACGCCTACGCCTAGATTGTCCTGAGCGCGAGGCGACCTATATCATAACTACCGGCGGCATCAATGATCCTGAAAAGGTCTAAAATCGTCTAATTCTTACGTTTCATTTAGCTGAAGAGTTATGAAACCTTGCCGGAACTGAGATCTATGGGCTTTCGATGAGGTCTATGGGCTTTCAAGATTGTGGATATTGCATTGCATCGGCGATTGATTGAACGAAGGAATTTCGGTGCTCTATTCTATAGCATATTCAACTTCCATATCTGGCGCTTATCGTAAATCGCGGCTGTAGCTTCCCTCAATTGTATTGGCTAGAATTTTCAGTTCGCATAAATCCCACCAAAAAATCATAGTCAATTGCAACCAATGAACACAAAACTCGCGATGACGACCGCACCCTCAATAAAGCCTTTGAAAGGCTCAATATCAAACTACTTTATTCTCCCACTTGCCCTACCCACTTCCCCCTCTCTAAAAGGCTCACCTCCAGCAACACACTACGTCTATCTTCGGCGACACACACCTAAAGTCCCCACTCCAGACGATGACCGTACACTCTTCGCTGTTAACGTTCCAATTGATGCAACCGAAGCACACTTTCGAACTCTCTTAGCCGATATCTCTGGAGGTAGCGGGAGGGTAGAAAGAGCAGACTTCGACAGCCCAAAACGAAAGCCGGCGGCCATTGCTCCTCCACCGCCGCCGCCGACGAAGACAAGCAAGAAGCGGAAACGAGATACCGAGGAGGGTGCGGAGAAAGGGAACCTGCCGGAGGTATGGAACCGGGAGTTGCATGCGTCTGGTTCGACGGCTTTAGTTGTCTTCGTCGACAAGCCTGCGCTTGAAGCTACATTGAAGGCATTGAACCCGTATATCAAGGGGAAGGTTGAGCCGCCGGTATGGGGCAAGGGCGTTGAGAATAAACTTCCTGCACTAGGGTTCCAGCGTGCGTATCGTGGAGGTATTGGAGATTGAATTGGTACTTGCTAACACTGACGTAGGATATTTGAGCCATCACAGGCTACGATTCCTACCAAGGGACCAGTTACAAGCTTCTGTCGATGCATACATGACCCGCTACAACGCTACGGAAACTGCGCGGGCCCGTGCCCTTGCCCGCAAGAAATCAGTCCCCGACGAAGATGGTTTCGTGACTGTTGTTCGTGGAGCGAAGATACCGGACGCGGAGCAGCTTAAGGAGAAGATCGAGGAAAAGAAGAAGGGCGTTTTCTTGGATGACTTTTATAGGTTCCAGGTTAGAGAGGAGAGGAAGAAGGAGGCTGAGGGGCTGAAGAGGAGATTTGAGGAGGATAGGAAGAGGGTGGGCGAGATGAGGGGGAGGAGGTTTAGAGTATGTGGATCTTTTCCTCAAGTTGCTGAGTGTCTTGCTAACTTCGGGGATTTTACAGCCGCAATAAGCATCTAGGTTTACGGTACTTAGAAAAACCCGTTATCTCTATCGTAGTGATAGAAGTTGCGTTACTTTAGTATCCATCTTCCTTGACGATATATGCATACCATGCACTTGCGACTTCTAGCAATCCGATTCGGGGGTCGCTGAATGATGGGCTGCGTAAAGCGGACATCAGAAAGATTAACTCAAAAGCAAAAAGCAACTCGAGGGAGCTGAAAGGCCTTCCTATTACATCTGCTGCAAACTATAGGCTGAAGCGCATGAATTTGCCTGCATAACTAGAGCGGTTAGGCGTGTTTGGGTAAGCTGGGAGTGGTGAACAAACGGTGAGGCAGTGATGGGTATTACCGGTATGGTGTAAGGAGAATAGGTCCACGAATGAAACAGTCCTCAAAGTTCTTACAGTGCCCTTCAACAGCAGTATTCCAGGTCTAAGCTATTCGCGTCCAGCTGAAAGCCCACCACGCACGCCAAAATTTCAAGCTCCCTGAACGTACAAAGGTACGTATACAATCCTATGGTCTTACAACGCGCATCTGCAATTTGATTAGTCTTCTCTCGAAATATGGACTAGGGTGTTATAGTACATTTAGCATACACTCCTGATGATGAGTTCACTGCTGGGGCCATCGTAGTTACCAGGCCTCCTTGGTGTGCGCTGGGGCGATGACCGAGTCCAGCTATAGATCATATCTCTGAAGGAATGGGGAAATGGGGGCTTTCATAACACTCAGAACCGCGTGTGCTAAAATATAAGGCGCTAGCTAGGGCTCCATCACTGTCGTGATTGTGTATGCCACTTCATATCTATGAGTGATTTTGCCAAAACAGCAGACATTGCTGCCTAGGGTCTTGGATTTTCGTTTTGGAGATTTGAACTCACAGATTTTCTCTAAGAACCAATTGGGCGTTCCCACAAGATGAAAGCACATCGTCCTACAAAAACAGAGATGGGCGAGGTAGGACAGAAGCGTTAAACGACAATTCGAAACATAAAGATCTAGATTGGTTGGCACGTGCGTGACCTCCAGCATACTCCGTACAATCTATTGAAACCTTCAAAACGCCAGGCTCACTTTGCTACCCTGAAACTTGTTAACAGAGGAAAAGTCCCAATCAGAGGAGGCTATTTCGTCCCCCTCGCACCAGCTGGAGCGTCCGGCCTCCGCCGTGTCATGACTCTTCCCACAGCGTCTCTAACTTCTGGGTCCCCTCTGATTGTGTTTTCGACGAGCCAGTTTTGTAGCCGTCCCTTTACGTCTTTGATCGCTTGATCGTCTCCCGCAAAAGGCGCCATATCCAGCGCAAGCAGTCGTGTGGCTTCAACTTCAGTGACTTTTGATATATGCTCGAGTCTGTCTATCTGTTGTCGAATTCTATCTTCGCTGTTTGCGGCCAAGCTTTGGTTCGGGGGTTGAATGAGTGCGCCGAGTTGGGAGAAGGCAATGAAGAGTGTTATGAGGATTTTTCGGGCGAGGATAAGCTGTTGGAAGGGCAGGAGCGGGGCATGAGTTGTGAATCTTGTGAGGATAGGATTGATGAAATTGGCGATCAATTGGGGGTGGTAGGGTCTGGATACTGTGTAGACTTCGAAGGTGAGGAGGCAGCCGTAAAAGAAGTAGCGCCACTATGGAGTTATCAGAGTTGAGCACGCAAGCATGTGAAAGGAAGAGTGCTTACGTAGCGTCCCCATTCGAAATATCCTAAGACGCCCATAATGACCATGAAACCGCCGCCAGCTGCATAGTATGGGGCGAGTGTCTGGAAGCCTCGGGACATGTAGTCACCAACTGAAGAACAATGTTTCCATTCGAGCATATCAGGGCCAAATCTATCGTATGCAAAGCGCTTGACTGGGTCGAGAAGAGTGTCGTAGGCAAGCCGCAGATGGACAAAGTACGACTCGGCGGCCTGCCGGTCTGCAACGTTTTGCATCTTATCGGGGTGGAATTGGATGGTCCTATGAAATATCAAAGATCAGCATCCTGGACTATGCCATGAGGCGGTGTAAGGACGCCGTCGTTGAGGCTACTCACAATCTTCTGAACCTTGACTTCAGTTCTCTGTCATTCACGTCCGGCGTTACACCCAAAGCCTGATAGAAATCACCATCTCGCCGTATATTCCAATCCGCCTCAAATATTGTATATAGTAGGTATACTATTATGACACCCATAAGTATCCTCCTCCTATGCTTAGTATGCTTGGGAGAGCCAGGTTGCGGCGCGGGATCGCCAACACGAATGGTCAGCCTATACCAGACGGACTGCAAGAATCTCGTCGCAAGGCCGGGGAGGAAGGTCCATCCCAGGTAAGATACAAGATTCTGAGTTCCAGACATTTTCTCCTATATAACGGAGATAGTGGCCTGGGTAAGGAACGGCTGAAGTAGCAAAATGTGGTGCTTATGTGTTGGAGAATTGGCGACGTCGCGACAGCAAGGATAATAATAATACCACGTAGTGCATGCTCGGCAAATCCCGTAGAGCTGCACCAATAGCTGTCGAAAAACATTTCGGCATACTTTTTGCTTGGCCACACGTCAACAATTGCGATTCCAACGTGTGCGAATCATGCCTCTCGCCGGCTCATCACCAGTGGTGTCTTCACACAAACCTCATAGGAAACACAAAGACTCTTCAGAGAAGTCAGAGAGAAAGGAGAAAAAGAAGCGGAAGAGGGATGAAGAAAGTGAAGCCAATGGTTCAAGCTCGAAACATCGAAAATCCAAACGAGTCGAAAAAGCAGTGGTCGAGGAAACGGCAAGTCGACCGACAAAAATAGCAGAACCCAAGACACAGCAATTAGATTCTCCATTTTACCTGCAGGAAGCTTCCCTCTATCTACCATTATCGCCAATATCATATTCTTATCCTTTGCAGGGAATTTGTGCGGAACATCTCACAACCCTCATTCTCACCTACTACCCGCCATTCAGAGGCGTTGTCATATCATACAGCAATCCACGGCTATCGGAAAACCCTCTCCAAATCAGTGACAGCAACGAGGGGCTGGTCCTTGCAAAATCCGTTGACGAGTACGCGGTCAGCTTCATTTGGGTCACGGCAGAATTCTTGATCTTCAGACCTAAGCGGAACGGGTGGATCGAAGGATATGTCAACCTGCAGAGTGAAAGCCATATAGGGCTTGTGTGTTGGAATCTGTTCAATGCGAGTATTGAACGGAAGGAAATACCCAAGAGGTGGAAGTGGATCACTGCAGACGAGGAAGAGGCGGAGGGGTATTTTGTGGATAAGAATGGAAAGAAGGTCGACGGTCTTCTCAAATTCAGGGTTAAGGATTGCGAGACTGTTCGGGATCGAGATAAGGGATTCATAAGTATTGAAGGAACGCTACTGGAGGACGACGAGAGTGGGGCAGCTCTGCCACGGCGCTCAAAACACAAAGGTCACCATCGGTAATCAGCATCGCCACCGTAGCTCGATTCGAATGCACATGTCGAAATGTTTATGATTGCTGGCCTTTCCTTCGACTTGTGCTGGCATTCTCTTCCTGACGGCTTTCGACCAATCCGATAACACAACATCAACGGTGCTCGAATAGCTCAACTACAACTTGCGAGGCTATGAGACTACGAGGCGCTGAAAGAGGCAATGAGCTTGCAAAGTGTCTAGAGCTACCTGGCTCAATTCTTAGCAAGGCTGGCGGAACTGTGATGCAACTTCGAAGATATGTTGACTAGTCCATATCTTCATAGGGCTGCAAAAATAGTTATAAATCAATTGATCTAGACAAGCAAACGCTAAGGAGCAATTGCCTGAGCTAAAGTTAATTAAAGACCACGAGAGATGGCTGGGTTAAAATATTAGGTTGTCCGGAATATTGAATCGCTCAAAACATAGTACTGGTGAGGTCGTTTCTCAGCTGCTGTGGAGTCTAGAATCGCTAGATTTCTGCTAGATAACACTTGGGAGAAATTTTTTTGTACTTCTAAAAGAAATGACACGCCAAAGTGAGCCTTAGGGCAATACGGCAGCTTGTCCGAAATATTGGATGACTTCAAGCCGTATAAACGAGGTGTTGTTTACTGAAAGTGTTGACCTGGTCAGAGAAAATTTAGCGACCCAATCACACTCCCCACCAATAATTGTAACTTCTCCCAGAACTCCACCGATTCAAACACTAGGACGCACTCTCAAAGCAGAGCCCATAATTGACCATGAGGCTTCGACTGATCATTGAACGAAATGGCCTCCCGACGACTCCCGTCATCTGGACAACTAGCAGCACTGGCGGAAACGACACCATCTCGCAGCTTCTTGAACGAGTGAACGAAGTTATCCCTCTCGAATCTGACGAGTGGGGGCTGGATGACTATGCCGTGGAGATAAATGGTTATGAGTGTTTGCATTTTCAAGAAGTTGAGGCTGTTCTTAAAGAAGATGATCAAGTCCGGTAAGCACGATTACTTGAAGTTATGTGTATTCAGGCTAATTTATTGGTCTTCAGCATTCGACCTCTACATTCCCTTGATCTACGTGCACGTAGGCTCTCTGGCCGCCATCAGATCTCGCACGCTGGCAGACATCTTATAGACGGCGTCCCATTTGGGAAACCCTTTCTGCGGCGGGCTCCGGATCGACCAGCTATCGACATACCACCTAGAAAGCGGAGGAGAGTCATATGCGAGGAAGGAGAGCAGGATAATTCTGCGGAGTTGTCACAGCAGTTGGTTCGTCGTTCAGACTTTGTGGAAGAGAATCCAGATGGTGAGGGTGAGGATGATGAAGAGGACGAGGATTTCGAGATGGATGACGACTCCGGAGATGGCTCGTGTTCAGATTCGAGTTCGGCATTGAGTGGTAGTTGGAAGGTGTTATTTGCGCCAAAGAGAGGAAAGGATGGGAAGAACGTGGCGAATGGAGTTGGTGGAAGGCCTCACACCACGAATGTGGGTCAGGGTGGTACGGCCGAGCTAGGACCCACGACAAAGCCCACCGTGAGGAGGTCTTCTCTCCGATCCGATGATAGTATTACTCGAGCCG
The DNA here is from genome assembly GCA_022345685.2 of Nothomitra cinnamomea. Classification (NCBI taxonomy): domain Eukaryota; kingdom Fungi; phylum Ascomycota; class Geoglossomycetes; genus Nothomitra; species Nothomitra cinnamomea. Next base: position 42,713 of record JAJDMX020000210.1, on the reverse strand, counting down.
AAAAGACCGTGAATTTCGAAGGCATACAGAATAAAGGGAAGCCAAATGGGTCTTCTATTGTTCGGCTTGGTGGTTTAGATGATGTTGAGGATGACAAGGACTCGTCCGACGATGAAGATTTTCAACCAGGAAACGATTCAGAGGAATGCAGTTCGAATTCAGAAGGATGCGAGAAGACCGACTCTGAAAGTGACTCCGACTCTGATTCTAGCTCGGGAACAAGTTCGTCATCATCTGATAGTGATTCAGACTCTGAGCCTGAGGAAATCTCAAGTCATTCGGCAACTAAAGTGACGCCAACCACAACTAAAACTAGCAAATTGAGTTCAGAGGCCTCCGCCGCTACCAAGGCACCCTCTTTGACTGCTCCTCCAGGACAGGGTCGGGTTGCAACGCAGAAACGCAATCAGAGACGGCGGGATTCTAAGAAACTCAGGTTCCTCAAGTCTACCGGCGAACTTCCGGAACATGCAACTATCGCAGATCTACAGCAGTGGCGGGATGCTAGATTCGGAACGAATCGTCATGGGTCTGGAATGGGATCGAGCCATTCAAGCGGAACTAAGGTGGCAAAGGCTAATGACTCATTGGAGGCGAGAAGAATGGAGCTTTTAGCTGCGATAGAGTCTGGAGGAGTGAAGGTAGGGGATTCCCCGTCTGGCGCTGGTAGTGCCACTTCCAGAGGGGAAGACCTAGCTGCCAGGGCGAATTCATCACCCGCAGTCACCAAAACCGACGCACAGAAAACTCCTGACGATGCGTCACAATCTCGACCTCGTGCGAAACTTGACATTACTAGCTCGAGACGGATGCTGTTTGGTTCACTTGGTGTCAAGGCTCCGAGAAACAAAGAGGATGAGGAGAAGTTAAAGGCAGATTTTGCCACATCCGCAGACAACGGCCGACGGAAAGCAGCTCGTACTAGCCAGGAAGGCGAGAAGATCTGGCCAAATCAAAGGGAAACAGAGCCAAGCCAGGTTGAGGTCATTGATGGCAGCTGGAAGGATAAGATCGTGTTGAGGGCAGTTGAATGCTGTCACGAAGGAATAGAACTGAGCACACCACCTTTTCCCTTTCAGCAACGATGGGATCCCCAACAGCAAGGAGGATACTCGAAGCCTGTCAAGCGAGGTAAAGGAAAGAAGCGGAAGCGCAACCAGGCACAATACTATGAGCAAGACGAGCATTATCACGGTACAAGAGATGAACAGACCTACGCTGATGCAGGGGAAGGATTGGAGCTTAATTATGATGATCCTATCGAATCTAATGGCAGCGGTGGGGCCAATCGTGCCGTCGCCGAGCAGGTCCAGCCAGATCTGCGTGGAGCATCTGCAGCAGTCCAGGAATCGATTGTGGAGGATGATCTGCCCTCTTTGCCTACGGATATCGCTTCTCTACCTGATTTCACCAAAGCAGAGATGCAACCAAATGCTACTGTCGCCTTCAAACAGCTGACTGTGTCAGAGAATTGGCAGCCGGTAATCTCCAAGTACCGCACTGCAGTCGTGAAGAGTGTCGAGGAAGGTCGCTATATGACACTGGTTCTAGCGAAGCGCGACATTGTTTTACTTGACAAACAGTTTGATGAAACAACGGGGGACAGGATATGGGGAAAGTTTGAGATGCCAGACGCGGATGAGGAGGTTGATCCTAGTTTGCTGGAACTGGAGTTTTCAGATCTTATTGAGCCGAAACTCGTCCAAGTAGCTCCTGCGGCTATCGAGGCTATTCCTGGGAATACTACTGCAGACCCGATCAAAGAAAATGCGGGTCTGCAACAGATCTTCCCGCCGAAAGAATGCGCATATCCCCGGCAAGAACTGGCTTCCGAGGCAAACCGAAAGTCCTTGGGTCAAGATAGCGGAGATGAAGTGGTTTTGGACGAGAAACCTTCAAACAACTCGGCGATGGATATGGCGCATGCACTGAACCCAGTCATGCTTCAGACCTAGCTATGAAGCTTTAAATGGTTGCAAAAGATATAGCCATAGCTACTGGTACTAATCATACAATGATGTGCTTGTCTAAAGCTTCTGAATCCGCGTGCCCAACTCCTTTTGATAATGCATATCGTACAATCGCAACTACAGAGAACATAGCTATCTCTATGAATATCGAAACGTCACCGCCCAGCCAAATCTTTCTGCCCCGATTTATCTCTTCCCCCAGATCTGGACACAGTCTGTATCCTCCGATACTTCTCGTCCAATTCCCTCTGCATCTGAAAGTCCGCCATACGTTCCCGTTTGATCCGTTGCTGTTCCATATCTCGAATCACGCCTGCGTGCATCGCCTGTTGCGAATGTGTGGTTAGTCTTGGCCCTGGTGCTTAGTGTATTAAGAGATTTTGCTTACGGCTTTCTCTGCTTGTTGGGTATAGTGTACGAAGACGACTATGCCAGCCGCCATGGCGGCGGTGCCGGCGAGGGTGAATTTTGCAGCGCGAGACATTAGCTGTTGGTGTACCTCCGAGCGTCAAACTCGGTTACAGAGGGGGTCCCTTTTATGCAAAGTGTACCAATGCCGAAAGGGTTGTACTGCGTAGAGGGACAGACAGTCGAGAAAATTTTCGATGTCTTGGCAACGGGCAGGGGCCCAAGATTAGGTTTAGCGCGCCTAGAGCTTCGTGAACTCCCAATCTCGAAGAGTCTTGATAAGAACCATACTCCTCGCCTTGATAAACATCACTCGCTACAATGGTCAGAACACTTCGTATATCTAATATATGACGTAGTTGTGCTAATCTCTTATCATAGTCGGCGCAAAACTCTGTAGGAATTCAAACGCTACTCGACGTATGAACCCCGCGTTTGCGAATGACCATCGACCGGATTCACGTCTAACAACTATAAACAGGCTGAGCGAGAAGCACAAAAGATCATCCAGAAGGGTACATTGCCACGAGTGGTCTTAAAGTTTGAACTGGGTTTAAGCTAACGGTTTCTATAGCACGAGAATGTCAGGTCCCACGATATCCCCGCCAACAAGTCTAAGCCAGCGATGCTTACATGAGGTAGACCGCACAAAGCGAGTGAAGGACGCACGGAACGAGGCACAGAAGGAGATTGAAGATTATCGAAAACAGAAGGATGGAGAGTTTAAGAGGTTTGAGAAGGAGGTTCGTCTCCACCCGAATGTCGCGTATCGTGAAGCGGTCCGAAGCTAGATACATGGATTGCTGATAGTCGTTCCCGTACCATATAGCACTCGAGCGGTAACAAACAAGCCGAAGAAGAAGCAAGCGAGCGTGCCGAGGAGGAAATAAAGGCTATTCGAGAGGCCGGGAAGAAAACTGGTCAGAAAGTCGTTGATGATCTCTTGCGAGGTGTCACGGATGTCAAGCCTGAGGTGCCGCAGCGGACAAGGGGCCCACCGAAGGAATTGGGAACGGTATAGGAGATACTTTTAGGGACAGGGCGAGAGATTTACTGCAGAAGCCCGGCCACAGCTATTTGCTATTCCATTTTCTTATTAAAGGGCTAGAAGCCTCACCAGTCCAACACATGCTTGCACTTCCTCTACTTGTTTCTTCGGATGGGCCTCTGGTGCAACCTGCTATATGTGGTGATTTTTTTCCCACGCTAATGCAGGATCTAGCCTCCAGTCTCCCCTCTAGCGGTCAATGTGCTGGTCCTAATATCGGCCCATGATCCAGCTCAATTCAAGGGCACGCTCCGTAAGCTCAGTCCCTCTGCCCGGCGGCATAGTCCAACCCACACCACCCAAGTCTGATAAATAGCGCTGCGACGGGCTTGATTCACATATGCCCCTTATACAAAGTATATTCGACTTCAACATGCTGCCGTTGGTAAGTTACGCAGGCTCCATTGACTGGAGATGTAGGTCGTGCGGTCATTTGATGGTAGGTTTCTAAGTAGAAGCTGATCTAGTCTTTATGTTTCTAAAATACAGGAAGTATATGTACTTCTAATATTTACTCTTAAACGGCTGTTGAGATACCTTGTACTTGGGTGGAATCTTGGCTGAGGTTACGTCATCGCGTAGTAAAATAATTACGGTTATTCTTCGCGAATAGAGAATAGCATCTTGTTCTTATAAGCGCAAATGCAATGGCCTTCGTATTATCCCCGCCTCGTGCAGGATTCCTCCTTTTCTCTGCCGTGAGATACGGATGCAGTTTTCGCTGTTCGAAATCTACAGAAGCCAAGTCCACCGACCCACATCTCGATAATCTCAGTGTCGGCCAACTTATCAAGGACGATTACGCGCATATTCGTAGTGCCTATAGTAATTCTGGGCCTTTATACCTAATTCACCAATTATTATTCCAGTTTGCTAATATTCCGCAGAAACTCCAAAACACCCAATCGTGCTCGCCCACGGTCTTCTCGGCTTCGATGAGCTTCGAATTGCTGGCCAATATCTCCCTGGGCTACAGTATTGGCGCGGGATTAAGGAAGCGATGACCACAAACGGAATTGAGGTTATTACGGCGAGTGTCCCGCCGAGTGGAGGTATTGAGCAGAGGGCGGAGAGGCTGCAGGAGATTATTAGACAGAAGGCAAAGGGGAAGGCTGTTAATATTATTGCGTGAGTCTGGTGTTTTTATGAAAGTTGAGGAAGACCGTTTCTGAGATTTTGTGTGCTGAGTTGGTGGTGTGCAGGCATAGTATGGTATGAGAAGGTATGTTTCCTAGAAAGTTGAAAGGGTCTTGCTAACACTAGGACATAGGGGTACGGAACTCTGACTGCCCCTTAGATATTCGCTCGGGATACTGACATGGAGACTTAGCGGGCTCGATTCAAGGTACATGATCAGTCAACTAAGACCGAAGGACGTGAAGGTGTTGTCCTTGACAACAATTGGGACGCCACATGGAGGTATGTGACTGTGTGAGGGATTTACCCCACCACGCCCATATGGTCCACGTCTGACCCCATGGCGTCTTCGTGTATGCGATGACCCCTTTATTGTGTCTCGGGACCCTCCTATGGGTTTTGACAAGCATCCTAACCCGCCAAGCATAGGTTCCGCCTTTGCAGATTTCTGCTTTGAAACGATTGGAAGTTGGTATGTCCCCCAAGGCAGACTTGAACGTTTGCTAAGGTCATGGGTTGGCAGCAAAACGATTAACTAGAATTTACAAGGCTTTCGAATATCTGGGTGTTGACACAGGCGCTTTCTCTCAGCTGACTCGGAAGTACATGATAGAGGAGTTCAATCCGAAAACACCAGATATAGATGATGTTCGGTAGGTAGGCTCCATCCCACCAAAGCTATTTTTTGTCCAGGCGAGGCAGACTTTAACGGGACTCCAGATATTTCTCATACGGCGCCACGCTAGACCCAGCCATATGGTCAGTGTTCTGGCAATCGCATAAGATTATCGAACGTCTAGAAGGCCCCAACGACGGGTTGGTGAGTGTAGCCAGCAGCCAGTGGGGCGGTGAGAAAGGCTATAAGGGAACGCTAGTGGGTGTTAGTCATCTCGATCTGATAAATTGGACGAATCGGTTGAGACGGCTCATGTGGGAGATGACAGGGCGCAAACCCAAGTGAGTCGTCATCTAGTGCGTGTAAAATCGCGACGTACGGCTGACCCGCAGAATCTGCTGCACAGGTTCAGCGCCATTGCGTTCTACCTCAGTATAGGGGGTGAGTCCACCTAAGAATACCCTGTCGAACCTAGTCTGGATCTATGGAGCCGAGACTAATGAAGATCTGGTTGCGCGTAGACATGCTCGCAAAGGAGGGACTCTGAAACGTTAGGCCACGATAGATATCTGATACGGGTAAACACCGGGGTATGAACCAATGAAATAGGGCTGTCGGCTGTAAAAGACGTTTGCGGTAACGCATAAACGGAGAATATGGGACTGTCCCGCTGGCAGAGCTGACGTTTTGGGGCAATTACTAGGCAGTGTCCGCCTAGACTCTAGAGTGTTTGGAAATTTGGACGCGTGGATGAGGCAGTGCTCGGCGGAGGCTCGCGGGAACGATGATATGCTAACGTTTGGCTTTTTGGCGACAGCGCCTAGCTAAGCTTTTGCGCCGTCACTTGAGGCAACATTTGACGGCATTAAACCTCCGAGAAACTGTACGAAAATAGGTTTCAGGGTGAATATAACAGCAGTTGTCCCTAAAGTCCCCGAGCGAGCAGTGGGTCATTTACTCCGTACAAGCCATTGCTCTCTACAGTTCAGCGAGGAGAACACTCGTTTGCAAAGTTGTGATCGACGTCATACTTCGCGCGATTTTATCTGTGACTAGGGTAGTTATCAGCGCACTCTCCGAAAAGTCATACCACCATTATTTCGCCTCGGAATTCTCCTGTGCCTGCATCGTATAGTTCGTTCTAAAGCTTGGCGTTCGTTTCATCGAAACCTTTGAACAATGTCTGTTCGTGTGCAGCTTGACCAACCTCACACTCATTTCACAAATCTCGACTTCATTGCGGGCCGAATCATTCTGAACCTCGCAACTGATGAAGCTATTGCTCAGATCGTCGTCAAACTCGAGGGAGAGAGTAAAACCAGACTGGCAGCTCCAAACCCCGATGACAGAGGCAGGAAGAGAATAGAATTGGAAGTTCACAAGGTTTGTCCCCCACACCGCCGCGGTGCCTTGATACGAGGCTGACTTGGACTGCTATGGCAGCTCCTCTACCGAACGCAAGTAGTGTTTCCATCCGAAGAAATCTTAAGGCAGAAAAAGAGTACGAACAGTTTCACCTTGAGGCCCGGGCAGCATGAGTACCCGTTCCAGTTCAAGGTTGGTCCCTGTAAACAGACCTCTGGCTTGTAGGCAATCTGGCTAACGGGGCACCGCCTCGTCTCTTAGATACCCATAAACAATAACTGCTCGCCGAGCAATAGCGTCTACACCAACCTCAACTTCACGGGACCGCGTATGGAATTCGCGAAAGACACAGAGAGACATGTGAAGAAGACTTTACCGCCATCCCTGAGCGGCTTTCCAAACGAGGCGGAGATAAGATACTATGTCAAGGTCACAGTGCAGCGGCCACAGTTCTACAAGGAGAATCATCGGAATGTAGGTCGCCCCGTGGCTTCTCTACCGTACTATGCGTATTTTAATATCGTACTTGTCAGCATATCGACTTCAAGTTCTTTCCCATTGAGCCACCGCGACCTGAAGGCACCCGACAAGAAGCTTATGCAAGGCGGCCCGCTCAATTTACAGGCGGTCTATCGGGCTATCCAAGGAAGAAATCCCTCTTCGATGCCTTCCGAAAAGACCCTTCTACTATTCCCCAAGGCCCGCCACCACGGTTTCAGATCGATGCGCGACTTCCACACCCAGCCATTCTTACCTGCAATGAGCCTATTCCTCTCCGCATTCTTGTGAAGAAGCTTAGTGAATGCAATGAAATAACATTTCTTTCGATGCTGCAGATAGAGTTGATCGGTTACACACATATTCGCGCACATGATATCAGCAGGACAGAGTCTACTAGTTGGATTGTTATCACGAAGAGCAATCTAGCCGTTCCAATAGGCGACGTAAATGACCCTCTGGAAATGGAGACGCCGCTGGATGCGAGACTGTGGGATAATATACCTCTTCCAAATACAGTGGCGCCATCGTTCGAAACATGTAATATCTCGCGGACTTATGAGCTTGAAGTAAGGGTTGGTTTGTCATATGGAACACCGGGGAATGTTAAGGTGTGTTGTTAAAGAACCCGCAAGAGTCTACAGGGCCATTTACTTACATCAAATTGTAGCCTCAACTCCTTGTCCTGCCCTTCCGCATTCCGGTTCAGATCTTTTCCGGCATCGCACCACCTCCAGCACTTCTAGAAGCAATGTGGAAGAACCCAACCCTCGATACTCTAGCACCACCCTCGTCCTTTCCCTTCTCCTCATCCTCTTCCAGTAGTAACGTCCCGTCCACACCTATGACGCCACTCACACCATCATATCCCGAAACGCCAGCTCAGTCTGGGCAGCTTATTGATCCCTACAACCATCAAGGAGGTATGGGAAACGTGGCGCCTCCAAGCTACGAGGACGCTATGGCAGATGAAATTGGACCTGTAGATGGGCCAAGAAGGGATTATCGCCCTCCTCCGACCGCCACGACATCCTGGGGTATCGGAGCAAACAGCGCAGGCGATAGCAAGTCTGATGGTGTGGCTGGTGGTCCCGGAAGACCTATTTCTTAGGAGCTATTTTGGGTGGAGTTTTCTGCTAGTAATAGGGGGCGTACGGCTCGGCTATGATAGCATTGCTTGGGGTTTTCATTTTTGGCGGGTTCCGAGCAGTGTTCATAGCGGGATATGTTGCGGCTCGAATTTGGCAGGTTTATAGTCTTGTTTTAGCTTGATACTCTGCGGTCGCTGGACCGCATTATTGCAATATAGATATCTGAATAAATGACTTTACTAAAGCTATCCTTGAATATCTGGCTTTCACCCCAATAGACTGTAGGGCAAAGCATAGTAGTGCATCGATATTCTCTGTTAATGCCTTTCTACTTCTGACTGCGTATGCAAAGGTTTTATATGCTGTGATGTATGGATACCTACAACTTAGTGAAAATTTGGATGTAAGGGAGGCATGCTCTGTACTATATCCGGGAATTCGTTAACAGTTGTCTTTAATGTTTTTTTCTACCTTTTTGGAAAAAGAGAGCCTTGGAAAGTTATTCAGTCACTTTGCTTTGCATCTGCCAGAACATGTTGAAGCAGTATTTTGCGCCGTAGAAGCTGCTTGATTTTGTGGTTGTGATCTGTTTGTCGACGGCATGCGAACGAATGACGTTTTTGTTTTGAATTTCCCATCACGTGGTCACAAATCAAGCGCGACAAGTAAATTCGAGATTCTTCGGATGCAGACAGCGCATCCAAGGAGAGGTCAATCACGGCCGCACGCTAAGCTAAGAGGATTTGCCATTGTCGCTCCTATCACAGTGTGCACTCAGCCACGAGTCAAACTAAGAGCGCACATATCCGCATTTGCACCTCTCCGCTGTCAAAGGACGCTACAACAGGGAGAGACGCAACAGCAAAAACACTCATTCTGACATTTCTTTTACATCACTCCGCATTCGCCATATTCCAACAACATCTCAGGGCGTCAAACGTTTCTCGAGATGTCCAACTTTGCTGTACCGTTCTCTTCAAGTCCGCCGTCCACCCCCGACAAACACCACGGCCAATTCACCAATAGTTTTCAATCCAATCCTTCTACGACTCCTGCCGGTCCCCCGCCGTCATCTGCCCGATCCTTTACGCCAGTTGGGCCTCCCCCATCCTCTGTCTTTGGCAGCTCGCAGTTTGGCTCCGACCATGCATCTCCCTCACGACCCAGGACGGGTGGATTGTTTGCGTCATCCGGACCCAGCAGACCACAGCCGACCTTCTCATTCGGCACATCACCCGCTCCACAGACGAAGAATGGGACACCCGCCCGGCCGGTGTCTATGGGTAGACGTGGATTTATGGTTCCCGGCAGCAGTCCGCCGCCGGAGAGCCCAGGCAGCGACGGGGACGATGAAGACGATTCTATGGATGCAGAGGGCGGTGACGAAGTTGTAGAACAAGGGTTCGCAGCCTCCAACATTTCAAACGCCAGTATGGGATCAAGTCTACCTAACTTTGGAAGCAGTCCGAAGTCTCCTCTTCTACATGGCCCAGCCGATAGTACGCCCCGTGGGACAAAGAGAACCCGTGGCGGAACGAGTGTTCAAAGTCAGCTTGGGTCAAGCAGGAAACCGGTTCGGAATAAGTCTACGATACCCGCCATTGCGAAAGACTTTGCGAATGCAGCTGAGCCCGCGGCGGTGAATGAACCGGATGACCTTATCCTTGCGACGGAGGACCTTGTGATGGAGATCTACTGTGGCAATAACGACATCTCCCCCGGTGACCCAGGCCTTGAGAGAACTCTATCTTCTGTCTCCAACGAACTTATCAAAATATGGAAAGAGTCTGAAGTGGAAATATCTGCTCGTATGAACGACCCAGATTACAGATACTGCATCGGTCCAGACGAAGATGCCCCCTCAATCGCGAAAGCTACATTTATCGGCAGCCTTTTGTTGCAACTCCATCACCCGCCAATAGCGAACAAACAATTCGGCTCTTCGTCTTTCAGATCGTCCCACTTTGGACAGCCGAGGGTAACAATCCAACCGGCCGAGATGCCAAAGGTTCTCTTAGACTGGCTGAACACTTTCCATGATCCCTATCCGAATGCTCTGGTGGATTTGCAAGCTTTCCATCCGAATTCTACCTCTCACCCTACGTTTTGGGAAACTCTCTTTACTGGATTGCTACGTGGCCGGTATATAGAAGTAGCCCGGATATTACGGGAGGCAAACTTTGCCCATGCCAGATCTGCTAAGGATGACGGGCATTCTGACTACGGATATTCAGGTATGGCGTTGAATAATGTTCAGCTTGTTATCTCCAACGCTGTTCGAGTGTTAGATGAATGCCCTGCTGTCCGTAACGGCGACTGGAATGTCCGTGGAGACGATTGGAGAATTTGGAGATTGAAGACGTCCCAAGCCGCAATTGATCTGTCCAACTTCGCCGAAGGGACGGATAAGGATGATACCTCCATGGCCGATTCATTCAACTCCTTCTCGGCAAAGAACTTTGGTGTTTCGAGCCTGAATAGCAATAACGCGAATTCATTTAGCCAGTCCACGAGGCGAGTCAAGAGCAAGGTCCCTTGGACCGTTTATGAGAACTTGAAGGTCCTTTATGGGATCCTCCAAGGTGAGGCTGAGGAGATCTTGTCGTTTACACAGGATTGGGTCGAGGCGACAATCGCACTCACTGCCTGGTGGGATGGTAATGAAGACGACCTACCGCTGGATCGATTGTTGAAGGCAACTCCCTCGCGCGACACTGACTCATATCTCCGGAAACTTGGGCATGCGTTTGACCGAGTAACGCAGAGTGACGCTCAAGAGACTGAAGGGTTTCAAGTGTCTACTGTGAGGTCTACCGAGGTCAGCTTAGCGTGTATCTTTGAAGGAGATCTTGTACCTGTCGTTGAAATGTTGCGAGGCTGGTCCCTCATGATCACTTCCGCTGTCGTTGAGATTGGTACTCTAGGCGGCTGGTTGCACTTATCTGGTAGTGGCGGAGACATGATGGGTGGCTTCGACGATAATGATCTTATGGTGTTGAGCTATGGACAACGGAGAAAGACATTAAGTCGGGATGACATACTGGCGGACTATGCTGAAGGTCTATTTCGTCGGGATAGGCTTGGAGGAAATCAGCAGAGTACCAGCTCGATGAGATCTTCGATATTGAAGCTTAAGCTCAAGCCTCGAGAGGGATGGGAAATTGGAGTCGAAGTTCTTGGAAGACTCGATAACCCTGCGACCGCAAACGATAAACTCGCCATCCTCCTAGAAATTCTACCACTCAACTCTGCCGAGAGAGTAGATATGCTACTCAATCTCTGCAACAACCTCAACATGGCAGGACAAGCGCGGAAAATCGCTGAGGTACATTTTACGCTCTTACTTCCCTAGTACTCTCAGCAAGAACAAGACGCTAACACCCGACTACAGAAATACGCCGACACACTATCTCAAACAACTCAGTCCTATGGCCCCGCCCTAACATACTACTCTCGCGCCCGCACTACTAAGAAATTAAAATCTGTTCTCGACCTCCTCATCGCTCACTGCGTCCTCCACTCCCGAGCCTATCCACCTTTGGAAACTCTCGACCCCAACTTAAAAGCCCTGATCACCACACCGAAGGAGACCCTCGCCGACCTCGCCAAAACGGACGAACGCGCGGCTGAGCTGTTAGCCATGTACCTCTCCGGATACGCAACCCTGAGGCGGTTTTATGAACTCAGAGATGCGACAGACGGTAAGATGCGGGAGCGAGAGCGGAAACGGGAAGCTGCAAAAGCGCTTTTGGCTGTGTTAGCTAGTGCGGATGATAATATCCACGGTGGTCTGTACGATGAATCCCGTGGCGCCGTAGTGGGCGTGGATGGCCTAACCGCCTTGCTCGGCGAGACGTTGGTTTTCCTGGGTGCAGAACGAATTCTAGATCAGAGACAGTTGTTCGTTGTGGCGAAGGCTGTGGAAGACTTGGAGGTCATGAAAGGTAGCCGGCTGTGGGAGGTTTGTGAGGATGTCCTGCGTTCCACACTCCACGCGGCGAATGGCGGTTATGCGCCTGGCTCTCCGGAGTTGAGAAAATCCATCTCAAACCTTACAACTAGTTCCAGTTTTAGTTTCTTGTCCGCGGGAACGAGCGATGGCGGGAGTATGGCTGGGAGTGGAGTCCTCGTTGGGAGCGGAAGTAGCGCCGGGAGGAAGAACGGAGAGGTCGTGAAGAGGGGATGGGATTGGCGGGATGGAGTGAGGGCGTGGGGTAGTGGCCAAGTTAGCGGCATGGATATTGTGAAGCTTGTGAGGTGGGGTGTTGCGCAGCAGTTGGCGAGGGGGTGGGTTGTTGAGTGATACCCATGGTAACTGCGCGTATAAACGGGGATATCGGAAGGAAGCGTACCTCGTCGTTTGTCGAAGAGAGGGCACATAGTTTAAGTGAAGGGAATAAATCTCATTTTATGCCTGTGAAGAGAATCACGAACACGAGTACGACTGCTGGTCTGAGTCGAAAAATTGGTTATGCACCCATTATCCGCAAATGCTATACTATAACACAGCGCGGCCTGGAACTCCTGGGGTCCCTATGGATAAGAGGATATTCAACGGGAAACGGTCAAAAAAGACTGTAGACCATGTCGTCCCTTTCGATGGTATTAACCCGTACGACACATTTCACGAGATGAACCCAAAAAAGCTGCGTTGCTGCACATTAAAGGCATACGACTTTTGGGTAGAGAGTACGCTACAGAGAGATTCCCAGTTAGCTGGAAATAGGGCTTTTAAGATTCTGAAGGTGTTGATGATTCGAAGAAGCCTGATCGCGGAAATTGAGGTAAATGGCAACCTGGTCGCGTGCGGCGCGCAGATCCCAGATATGCAATGTCAGACAAAGACCGTCCACTTTCAGCTGGACGAGGCAATTGTCTATCATTCAAAGGAGAGCAAGAAGATCAAAGAGCTTCAGCAGATTCTACAGAAAGATGCTGATAAGACGCCGGACGGCATTATCACCGAGGTCGCTGCGAAAGCTATCGAGAAGACATTTATGGGAAACCCATATCGCCGCAACTACCTGCAAAGCAACGCGGTAGGAAACTAGGTGCTGCCTGATGTCAAAAAGGAGCGAATCAACGATTGGCTTGACCAAGATCTCAACTTGCACCATTATGTGGCACTTCTCCAGGTGTCCCAAGATCTTCTACCAGAAGGCTTGAAAAAAGAACCAGCTTCTGTTGAAGAAGTTTTGGATGTAGCCATATGGGGTTCGCCAAAGCTTCGATTCCTGTTGTCTATATTGAAAAAGCACTACCAAGATCCGAAAGATAAGATAATCATTTGGGTTCAGCACCCAGGCAGCACGTGCTTTTTGGAGCGTGTCTTCGGTATCAAGACGACTGGGCTTTAGGCGGAGAGCAATAAAGGCGAAATAATTCAAGATTTCAACGAGTCAGATGCGCCGCAAGTCCTTATTTGTTCTTATCAAGTCACCATAACCGGTCTCAACCTGTTCGAACGATGTGCAACCTGTGTGCTATGGGAGCCGGCTTATAATTACGCCTCCGAAATACAGGTAATGCATCGAATTCGACGAATTGGCCAAACCAAGAAGCGGAAGTGCATCCGCCCCCATACCGCCAACACATACAACACCATATTGGAGTGGATGCACTGCAAGAAAGCAACAGCTATCTTTTCCGCTGACGGCGTCATCGATCGATTTGTTGCAAAGATGCCTGCTTTTAAATACTCTCCCGCCGGCGTCGTCAAGGTGTTATCTTGCAAAGCTCTTCCGGATCATATAATCAGCGTTAGAAAAGCATATCCAGTAAGTGTCTTGCGTGTCCAGTTGTCTATTTCCTCAGACCACACCGCTAACGTACATGCTCAGTTGTCTGCAAACGAAGGAGCGGCGAAAGACAAGTAGTTCAGACAAAGCAAGCTTTTCATGGAGGTTATTCATAATGAAACAATATATTTGAAGCTTTTTTGCAGTACTTAAATCAAGTAGCCATCTACAATTTCGCTGTGCCCAACTCTAATGCGATCTGAATTAGATCTCTCGCTTTCTCTAACTCGTCTGGTGTCCAAGTAGGCTTAAAGCCCTAGATCAGCAGTTGCGGATACAGCTACCGCCACTCCACAGTCATGTGTATTTTCTTGCTGGTGAGATTTGCCCGGCGGAGCTGTGATACAACCATTACCAGAATCGGATAGATAAAGCCCTGTAAAAGAATAAAGGATTGCTGATTTAATTGCCATTTACCCACCCTGATCTGAGAACGATTTGCCACATTCGTACCTAGTCCATGCTCGTGCCATTTCACATCCATCCTTATAATGGACAGATCGAGCCCCGCGGTCAAGACTATCGTAGACTTGAATTTCGTGTTCCTGTGGCAAAATTGCTAGCAGATACCAGTACCCGTCCTGTGGCCCAGGCCATTCTCCTCGTGTGTCGTTGCAGACAATCAAGATAAGGTCCAGTTCCATCAGTTTCTTTCCTACAGACTCCTTATATTCGTCATCCATTGAGTCGGAGGGTTTGGTCCAGGCGGATGATTTGTTGTTGTTCAGGTACCATTGCCTGAAATAAGGGAGAAAGAGGTATGATTTTGGACCATTGGGACAGTCTTTTTTCACCAGTTTCAGATATCCTGCAATGACTGTATTGCAGAGATGTGCTGGACCAACACAAGTCTCCAAGTCTTTAAAGGAGCAACCAGAAGGCTGACTCCCAGAGGCAGCAGCCGCAATGATAGCATTCGACGCAGCAATCCTATTATCAAGGGTTGGACATGGGAAATAATCGCTGGGAGGAGGCGGCAGCTCCTTCATACTGGAAACGAAAGAGCTCTCAGTATAGGTACTGTACGCAGGACTTTAATATCATGTACATACATACATACCGCTCGTAAGATTCGTCGTTTTGGTTGAACCCGCGATTTCGACACTTGTTTGAATGAGATTTGTGGGAGAGTTGGTTCGTGGCGTTATGGCTAAAGAGTGGATGTCAAGAGGAAATCGAGTTGTAAGTTGACTCGCGTTGTAGTGTGGAGATTGGTAAATGTTGTCCGGCAACTCTGCACGACGAGATTAGGGGGGCTAACCCTAACCAGTAAATGTCAACTTCGTGGCCAGTTAAGCCAATCCTATGCAAGTCACAACAGATGTCGCGCCACACCGGTGTTTTGTAAAAGCCTGATGTCGAAAGGCCTAAGTCTAACCCCTGACGCTCGACGTCACTCTTGCTTAGCTGAACCCCAAGTTATAAGAGATACAGTAGGAAAAGGGAAATAATTAGAGTTGCTCGTAAAATCTGCCTATACTGACGCTTAATCTCCTTTGACCCTACGTGTAAACCAAAATATAATCAGCCTAGACTACCGAGTCCGTCATACCCAGCACGTTCTAAACATTTTTTTCACAACTTTAATTAGTGTAGACCACAAGCTTTCATTTTTCGGACTCTTTCAGTTTTTGTCGGAGAGATATGAAAAAATTGTGGAAATGTATAGGAACACTAGGTCTATATCTAAAGCCCTCTTAGAAGCTACTCCGACAAAAACTGAAGGAGTCCGAAAAATCAGAGTGCGAGAAGCTGATTTTCGCTGTCTGACGGTAGGTGAGAACGGCCGAAAAATATGAGCCACAAGTTTCTGGTTTCTCGAACTCCTCCAGTTTTCGTCGGAAAGATATGAAAAAACTGGAGCAATGTAGGGGAACACCGGGTCTATATTTTAAGCCTTGTTAAAAGCCACTCCGACAAAAATTGGAAGAGTCCGAAAAATTAAAGTACGAGATGTCAGACGCTGATTTTCATGGGTCAGACACTTGGAGACAAGCGAGAACACAGCTGCAGACAGTTGAGGCGATATTGGCTGCAGGTCTTAATTTTGCGGACTCTTTCAGTTTTTGTCAGAGAGCTATGTACTCTAAAAATCGTGGTTACGTAAAAGGAGACTAGGTCCTCATTTTAAGCTCTCCCTTGAGCTACTCCGACAAAAATCGATGGAGTTCGAAAAATTAAAAGCTTTAGCATTGGGTACTGGCAGAGGGAGACAGGCGAGAATTAAGTCGCAAGTACCATTTATGGCTTCCTATTTGTCGCATGCCTCCAGTTTTTGTCAGAGTGATGTCCTAAATCCAGGTATGCTAGAACGAAGCTAGGTCTCAATATTAAGGCCTTCTGAAAGCCCCTCCGACAAAAACTGGTAGAGTCCGAAAAATCAAAACTTCCTCCAAGGGTCATAGAGTCCGAAAAATCAGAACGTTCTCTGGAGAGTTTGTTGGTGTTGGATACGCGAGAATTCTTTGGAGCTATATAAAGTGATTAGATTTTTCGCGCACACTCAACTTTTGTCGGAGGGAGAGGAAAACTGAAAGAGAGATATACGAAGACTAGGCCTCCATTTTAAGCTCTTTTATGATCTCCTTCGACAAAAACTGGCTGAGTCCGAAAAATCAAAACGACTTTCGAAGGTTTTGCTAGAGTGTTTGGGCGAAGCGAGTCAAGCCAGAAGATGGTTAAGTATAAACTGCACTAATAATTTTCGGGCTCTCAGCTTTTGTCGGGGGGGCACCAAAAAACCGGTTTTAGATAGAAGCAGATTCGGCCGATATTTTAAGTCTTACCAAAAATTGCTCCGACGAAAACTGACATTGCGCGAAAAATCAGAAGTGAATTATAATATTCTACCTGCCTAACCGCACGAATACACGCGATAGGCCAACAACTCCAAACGTCAACGCCCCCCTAATTCATGTATGTTTGTCCATCTTATTATC
Source organism: Nothomitra cinnamomea (assembly GCA_022345685.2). Taxonomy (NCBI): domain Eukaryota; kingdom Fungi; phylum Ascomycota; class Geoglossomycetes; genus Nothomitra; species Nothomitra cinnamomea. The sequence continues at coordinate 25,843 of JAJDMX020000210.1, read as the reverse complement.
CTGAAAATACCATTCTATTGTCCTAATATTCACCATCTCAAGTACCGTTAAATTACAATGTTGTTGTATTGTGGCGAACGACTAATGTATTAAGAAGTGCTAGATAGTAGCGATTTAAATGCATGACAAGTGGCCATGGCCACCTAATGTGGCAATCTACTTACTAGAACCTTCGTGAGACTTCGCGATATCTTACCAATCTAGCTTTCGTCAGCACCATTACCAACAAATGTCGATTTGGCTAGCCATCACGTCTGGCCTGAAGGCGGATACTCAAGCCAATGCAGGTATTGCAGACATTGTGAATCGTGCAATGAGGACTGCAGAGATGAGGTCAGTAAACTCCCCTGCACACGATATGCGATACTGATGTTTTTGATTTCTCAAGACTGTTGAATGATCCGAAATTACCTAGGAATGCGGATATTTTGGCTGCAACAATTCACACAGTGACAATATTACGAAACAGTATATGGCCGGGCACAACAATGTAATCATGTTGACACGAAGACTGAAGGAGATGGAAGGCAGTGTTAACCAAGATAAGGATATTTGCGAGGTGTTGGATGTTGCACTTCAGAAGATGAAAGAGAATTCGTCGTTTCCAGGGTCATCGCAGTCAGAGTGGTTGACAACAATACATCGACTTCGGGATATATCGCGGAATATCCTACTTAAAACTGCAGCATATTCTACAGCATTCGAAGGAGCTCATTCCACTATGGCAGAAGAGGAATCTACACAGTTGAAAGTGAAAATCCAGGGCATGAGACAAGAAATAGTAATATTGACATCGTCTCGAGCTGAGGAAAACCGGCTGGCTTCTGAGATGAACGACATTGTTGCCAAGCTTAAGGAGACACATCAGGCCATCTCTTCCGATCTAGGTCATGCCGTACAACAAAGAGATCGAAGCAATGAAGAATTGGAGGTATTGCGGGAGTGTGTCAATGGGCAAACGCGGATAAGTCGACGATGCAAAAAGAGGCTGGGCACTTGAATTTTCAGCTAAAATACGCCAATACCAAAATTGAGTGCCTAAGTCGATCGTTGGAAACCAAGGATCAACAGCTTCGAGAGATAGACGCAAAACTTGGTTATTCGGTCGGAAGAGCAAAGGACGATATCTCTCAGCTCAAGACTAATTTAGAAGAACGGGATCAAAAGCTCGCCGGTTTACACCAGACCATTCAAACAACAAGGGAAGAAGTTGAAGTTGTACGAAACGAACTTTAAGTCACCCATACAGCTCTAGATACAGCCAAGGGGGAGATTATTTCCCTGAAGAAGGAGGTTAAGTTGAAGGAAATGGCTCTTCTGGAAGCTCGAAAAGAAGCTCACTCTAGATTGGAATCGGAAAAATCTTCGCCGTGAGTCGTCCGAGAAGATATGGAAAAAAACAGGGTAGCTCTTGAAATCTTGAATAATGATCTTGAGGCCCAGAGCAGGAAAATGAGTACAAGTCTGAAATCAAAGGAGGATGAGTACACAAGCCTCAACAATCAGATCAAGACACTCCGGACAGAGATCCGGGGTTTAAAGAATGATTGTGAGGCAGACCGAGTGCATACTCTGGGTCTAAAGGGTCGACTGTTAGCAGACTCTATCAAGGCGAAAGAAGAGATTGGTCGCATAGCCACTGAGCTAAATCAGCAGATTGAGGAACTGCGTTCGACTACAGCCGATTTAGGTCTTGAGCGAGCCCAGTTGCTATCGGAATGCGACATGGTCAGGGGGTTACTACGAAGGACCAAAGACGGCATAATAGATCTAGCCCCTGTTCTTACTCAGATCTCATCTCGCTGATTGGTTGATGCTGAAAGGCTCAGAGACTACATGTCAATCTTGGCGCTCAGCTTCAATTATACAACGTTTGACATATCTCCATCAGATACCGTCAAGATCGAGAAGGAAGGCTGCTATCCATATGTGTTTCATTTTTTACGACTCCTTGGGAAATACAAGCCGGCGCAGCAGCAACACCAACACCCTAGTGATGCTCTCTCTCTACCTTGTCGAAAATCTAAGATGTTCGAAACCTGTTACATCTGGTTCAGGAATCCTAGGGGTTCAGGAATCGGATAACTATTCGCGAATGGGTTTCTGATTCGTGAAGAGTAAACGATTGAGGAATGATACGCAACCCACCCACACAAGTCCAGCCACACCCCATCCATGGCACGACTGACGCAGACTTCTGCCACCTATGCTCCCAGTCCCGGTGGCACCTCGCTTTCTTCTTCCAGTTCCCATAGCTTCTGAGCCTTGTTCTTGTCTTAGAAGCTGCGATAAGAGGCTTGCTGGCGACTATGATTTTATTCTATGGGAGGGTAAGGACTCAAGTTGGATCGGCGGGCATATCCTTCAGCTGGATGAGTTCGCTTCATAAATCGTGTACTATTCATGAACGTAGATTCTGTTCAGGAGTAGCTATACGATTCCCGAAGCGTATGTACGTTCCGCGAATCGCGACCTCCCATTCGCGAAACCGCCCATACTATTCGCGAACCCCCAGAATCCCTTAACCGGATGCAACAAACCGCATCTAGCTGGTGTTCTTTCCCAAACTGTTGAACTTGTCGACCACGTTCACGTTGCGAATATATACGACGATGGTCATGAAGTTCTGAATTCCTTTGAGACTCAGCTGCTTCTCAACGTTATTACGAGCATCTTTCGCCATATTACTGGTTTGGTAAAAGACAATATGGGATGCTTGATAGTTATAGCAGCAATTAGACTTGCGACGATCCTTGCAGGAACTTTTTGTATAACATCTGCAATCACTGATAACACTATGGCTATGTTGGACAATTGTGATTCCGGAATCATCTCGGGCATATGGCTCATGGCAAAGAAAGTCCTCTTTTTTCCAAATCCTTCCCCATCTCTTCCAGGTCTTTCTCTGTTTGTTGGATTTTTCTTTGGTAGTTGGCCAAAGAAATTTCTCTTCTTTCTAAATCTTTCCCTACTTCTTCCAGGCTTTCTTTTCGCTGTTCCAATCCCATATCTCTGGCATCCGGCACCTCCTTTCTTTTGGCGAGATCTTTTGATTTTTCGTCGTGTTTTTCAATATCCGCTAATAATTTTTTCTGTCTCTTTTCGTAACGATCTTCTCCTCCGGGCTATCCGCGCTAATCATGTCTCATTAAGGCTTTTCTGACACTTGACAAACTTCAACATAGGCCTGTTGCCAACTAGCCACGTTTTCTGTGCCTCTCCGATCTCGTTACTTTCAGAAACCTTCCCCTCGTCAGATCATGGGGGAAGATGGGTTTATCCAGAATTTAGCAGACCTGGGAAAGGCCAAGGAGGAGTTGGCACAACCGTCGAAGTCCTGCAACGAATGTGAAAAATGGATATCCGATAGGTGTGCAGCGCTCCGAGAAGGGAAAATGGAAATCGAGGTCATAAAAAAAAAGACTAGAAGGCGAGAAGGAGGCACTGCGAGAGGGGGATATCAAGCTGGAGATTTGGGAAAGAGAGATCACAAACAGAGAATTCAAGGTCCATGAGAGGGAGCAGTATTTACAGATGCATGGTAATCGTACTACGAATGCCGCTTCTCAACCACGTCCAAAAAAACGAAGAAAGTTAGAGACTACACCGGAAATAGCTGAGACGGACCAAGAAGATAAAATGGGGCTTGACCTGTTGTAGAAAAACCGCTTTATGAGAGCTCTCTGGGCATATCAATTTGTGCCAATATGGCAGTCTGTATGTAACGTGAAGATTCTATTGCATGGGGTATTCTTTGTAGTGGGGGTTAATAGCTTTCTGTTAGCATAGTATCAAATCTACAGCGACGAGCCTGCTCAAATTCTAGTCTGAGATCTGAATGCCATTACCTAGTGCTAGCGTATTGTTGTGTGTAGTGCAGCGGGACAAAGCACTGGCGGCACCATGTCGTAATACCTGCTGTGCCACGTCGAAGATTACTTCCTGATTCGACGTGTCATTGCTCTGACTACGGCCAACAGAAGATTGTGGAGTGTGTGGAGGTCAATGGGAATGAAAAAGATTTTAGGAGGCGTTTTTGTCGCGAGCCTGGATTCAGCAGACTGAAGGGGAGATCATGTCCATGGGTGGAGTGGGTATTCCAACTTGCTCGATATTAATCTAATATAGATCAATCAGGGCTGGGAAAACCCAGGCGAGGCTACTAGACATGGCATTTGCAGCCTCGCATCTTAAACGCTTTCGTATCTCTTTGGCCATGCTCCCGACTGCCGTTCTAGACAAAACGCTCGCTGATGACATGAGAGAATTGTGTGTTATAAACATAGCAGGACTGTCTTGTGTTGTCGGCGTAGATGAATTGCCCCCGTTATATGATGAACTTGCCGACGTCTGTGCCGTTACACCGCTAAAAGTAGCAAATGAATTTGGCAAGCTTGGTCATCCGCGGCAGGGCGGGTACTTTTTTTCCTCGCTCAACTTTGATTAGAGTAGAATGATGCTTTTTCCTCGTCCGACTCTTTAGAGTAGAAGAACACTTTTTCCTCGCCCAATTCTAATCAAAGCAGGACATTCTTTTACTCACCCGATTGGACGACACTGGAGACCTATCCCTCTTGCGAAGATCCTAGCCATGGAAGCGATTAGCTTTAATTAAGCGGCTGGGCTAATGAGAATAGCGCGGCCCAGGGTTGGCGAGGTTAGGGTATGTGTGCAAGCTTACCAACTGCATGTGGCTCAGCCTCACTGGTCAGGAGACTCAGAACCCAACTGCCCGGATGGGAGTTCAGAAAGGAGTGACGGCATAAAGTGCGGAGAAAGGGAAATGCCGAAAATAAAAGGATAACGAAAAGATACGAGGACCACATCACCTCTCTTCCCTTCGTTCAATCACACTCCGCATGACCTGCTGGATATCTCCGCCATTAATCCAACTGCGCGCCAACACCAAACCAAACACCCCATCACTACCCTCTGAATAAATGCCTCTAAGTAAGAAACTCACGTCCCTCTTCCGCCGCGAATGTAGCGACGAAAAACCGCAGGAGCACGACCCCTCGGCGCCGGAGGTGCAAACGACAGAGAGAGGAGTGGAGAAGAAGAAGAGGGAAGACGCAAGCAGAATTGATCCAAATGCTCAGGGAGGCGCGGAACAGGGCACTGCACCGAGGAGAGAGAAAGAGAGCTATAGGGCGACGATGAGGAGGTTAGGGAATGCGAATATGTGGACGGGAAGGGGGATGTGGATGTAATTATTTGGAAGGATTGTGGGAGTCCTCTTTGGGTTGGACGATGGACATGTGTTTTACGTGCAGTGGGAGTCTATGGAGATACCAGTTCCTTTTGGATATCTATGTTTATGGGAGAGTGTTCTGCTTATGTGGCCGTTTTGCAACATGTCCGCAGCGGGCTCCTGGGCATATACACACTCAAAGCCAATGCGCTTATAGGGAGGCTTCATGCCTACATATCGGTTTCAATGTACGGCCATAGAAAGCTCCTGTGCGTGTATACGTTCGCAGCTGTACGTTTTATGGAACTGTGTTGTGCCTATGTGTCGAGCGGTCTTTGGACGTCGTCCTTCACACGCGTGTAATCACTTCTGCGATTGCCATGAGATAGAACCGCCTGCGCACTTATAACTACTTCTCAGCCCTGTCCCCTCCTCCTCAAAAAATCTTCTGGGCGCTCTTCGCCTTCGGCACAAGCACTGTAACTTAACCCTCCAGTCTCGAGCGTCGCGTTCCATCACAGATCCTCTCCCCCGTGAGAACCTCGCCGATCGTCTGTGCCGCTGATGCAGTCGAGATTGTCGTTACGATGGCGCGGTTCGTTTCCATAAAGCGGATGAACATTCGCAATGCATTGGGACGTATGTGGCAGTTACGCGCAAGGAGAGTAGGGATGAAGAAGAGGGGGAGGTTAAAGATTGGGCACTTTATCTGCCGCGTGCGTTCACGGCACCGCAAAGTGAGGCTTGGTCGAGTAGGCAAAGGGCTCGGCCCCTCATCTAAGAGACGAGGCTGCATTCCTTCTTACTATCCCGCTCCACTCTGGTCGATCTCGCTATATACCATGTCTTCCGTTGTCAGAATGGAATCTACGGAAGAATGGCAGTTTCACGCTAAGATCATCTGCAGCCAGCCTGGGATGCCTGGTCTGTCTATCCTTATGGAGATTATCGAAGCGAGCCAAGCATCAGGGCCTAAAGATGAACTCGACATCGATATTGTGCACGTTCTTGAGTCAGGGCCTCCAACCCGCAAACCTTGCAAGAATCCCGAAACGTTTCAAAGCGCCGTATCGGAAATGCCCACCGACCGAATCGGCAGCTTCGTGCTCGTTGAAAATCTATCACCTGAAGCGATCAGGGCTCTCACAAGCCAGTTCGACCTCAATCTAGAATTTTTTGCGTCACAACTCCGGCGGACACGACGCTTTCATGCGGGTAAAAAAACAATTCCCCCAAAGTACCTAGAACTAGAGATCCTCCCAGGATTTTTTAAGAGAGTCCCCTTCTATTCTCTAGAAACCCTCTGCCCTTACTACTTCCCTGGCCGCTTGGACGGGGTGGTGGAACTGCGCCAAACCAGGACTAACACTCCAAGACCCTGTTATGGAACGAGGTGCATGGGGAATGCGTCGATTCATGAGAGGGTTTCAGTATCCAAAACCAAAGCCCCTGATGGAAAGCCCATTGGTAAGAGAGCCTGGTCTTCACAGAATGTGAACAAAGCGCTAATCGTTCGTTCATTCTACCAGGCATCATTCTATCAGACCGTCTTCTCAGCGACAACAGTCCGCAGCCCGGAACCGATACCCTGACTGCGTTCAATATTGAATTTCCTGGTGAAAACGGAGGTCCTGACCGGAGAAAACAAGTGTCATGTAGGGAGGAGGTAGCTTATTAGCTTAAGAGACTGACGCCAATTGATAAGAGGGCTCTATTCAACTCCGAGGAGCCTCTAGCAGTCCAACCACTACTCAGCATCATCACATCTACAAACTCCGCGTTTTTGGACGAAGCTAGAACCCTTCTCGCCCGCATCTCCTACTCTCAACATGACGACCGACTTCCGGGAGACCCAGGCTTTTGTTTGAGCAAGGTTGTCCGTCTGATGTACCATGACATCTTCGAATGCCTGCGGCAACTAGAGAACAACATCCGCATCATCAAAGCAAAAAGACCACAGACCTCGGATGACGGATTGTTTGCGGATATCCTTGTTCTAAAGGAGGAGACAGAGCTTCTGCTCAAGAGGTTGGATAGTGATATGAAGTTTTTGGGCTTCAAGTCGGCCGCAGAGCAGACAAAGGCATCTATAAAGCAGGCAGAGCAAGTCAACTTGTTGGCAAAGATCGGCATTGTCTTCGCACCGTTGAATATTTCTGCTGCGGTCCTTAGTATCTAGGGTCAGTGGTACAGACTGGTCATATGGTTTGAATCGCGGTGCTTAGTATTTCAGGCATTGGCTTTATGTTTGTGAGAGAGAGGCGGTCGGCGGTGAGGTTGAAGAAGTCTTGAGGATGGAGAGGAGAACGAGAGCCATGAATTAGAGGAGGTGTAGTTCTCCGAGCGATAAGTGCTGATTCGTTGAGAACCTTTGTGGGCAAGCTCGCAGATCTTCTTCACTAGAGAGTCAAATGAGCTACCGCCGTCGCATTCATTGTCTGATTAGAACCTAATCTCTTAAAAATGTGCGGTGAGGAATTTTTATTGGGCAAGTTTGTGCCTTTTTCCCGGTCGACATTTTTTGGACTAGTGACGCGGGCCAACCCTGAACAGGCAGGGCTAGGCACGTTGAAACGACTGGCGCATTTATATGCGCATGCAGTATGTTATACGCGGAGTACGGAGTACCTCGTACGTAGTAAACAATGCTCCTTGGGGATGCTCGAACGGACGAAAATCTCGAATTTTTATTACGCTTTTGGATTTATTGATCGAAATTCTACGTACTCCGTACTTTGTACGATATTAAAATCCCGGCTCGCCTAGAGTGATGGCGACATAACACGCTAACGGCCTACGTGGTTATCCATTTCGTATTCTTGGAAAGGCCGTTGTCTTGTTCCACCAATGCGTAAAAGGTCGCATTCGCGATCGCTAGGTTTAAACTAAGTTACTGCGCAATGTGCGTGGGATGTGTAACGTCTAATCATTAATTGCTCTCCTCCAGTCCATCACAGGCTATGTGTAATCTGAATGAAACACCCGTCCAAAGGCGCGTCTTAGGGGTATAAGAGATGATAAAGGAGAACTCGCCAGTGCTAATCAGACGCCAAAAGGAGAGTCCTAATTATCCAGTCTAACGCAAAACTCCCACGCTGGCTTATCAAACGACCGAAAAACGCAAGAAAACGTGAACAGGAATAATCACTCCTCGCTCAAGGCCTCCCTCAACCCTTCCTCATCCACTCTCTCAGGCCTGATACCGTGTTCCTTCTCCTCCCTTCTCTTCCTCAATCTCTTTTCCTCCTGCGCCTTCCTTTCCGCAGCCAAGAATCCTCGAATAAATCCTGGCTGATTCACCCCAGGAGGCCTCTCCACTTCTTCTTCGACACGGACCTTCCTCTCCGTCTTCATGGGACTAACGCCCCACCGACTCCACACCCACTCGCCGATCGTTCCGCCTGGTTTAGGCGGTAGGGTGGCACTCCCGGTTTCTTCTTGTGTTGGGTTGAGGGTGCCGAGGAGGCCTCGGGTGAACGTACGACTATCGTAACCACCTCGTCTACTTACCGGACGAGCGGTCGCGGTGAGAGAAGTAGTGCCTATATCAGCTATAGCGGGTGCTTGAGAACGGAGAGTCAAGAGCGAAGGACGGGAGAGCTTGGAGTTTTTGCCATGTCTGTGGTGGTGCGAGGAAGACGGCGCGAGATCGAGCGCAGCGATGGACATGATGGAGTCGTGGGATGTGGTTCTGCGGAGAGTCGAGTGGGGAGTGGGTGAGAAGGGGTCGGTAGATTCAGTGTCGTAGTCTGGATGTTGCTCTTCGTGACTTTCGTGTTGAGGCGGTGAGCTCTGGATATTGTGGTCGTAATCGCGATCCGTTTCAGCCTCGGCGTCCGCATCCCCTTCTTCCCAGTGCGGCTGCAACCCAATTCCTGGCATCGACCCCGACACCAAAGCACCGCCAGGCCTACAACCACCCACAGTAGGTGACGAGACACACCGATACGCGCTCTGCGGGCCACCCCTCATAAGCCCTCCTTTACCGACGGGTGCAAAGCTGGGCGAATATAATCCGCCACCAACACCAACGCTACTCTCTGGACTCGTCGGCCTACTTGAATCCATCCCTCCCGAACCCCAGCCGAATCCACGATCAAAGATACTCGGTGGAGAGCTCGGCACAGACGAAGGCGCAAAAGAAGAAGCGCGGGTTTGTGTGGACTGGACGGAGGAACGCTTCGAGGCGTACTGAGGCGGTAGCGGTGGCGTAGATGGGACAGGAGGGATGGAGACGGAGGTTTGAGAGAGGATTGCAGCGGCTGTTGAGGGTGCAGTGAGGGACATTGTTGCGTAGGCAGTGGGGTAAGAGCGGATGCTGGGTGGGGCGAAGAGAGTTGGTGTGAGTACGTGTCTCTTCTTTTTTGGGCGACGGTGCGGAAGCGGTTTTTCTTTTGTCGGTGGCTCGGGAATGACTGGCGGAGCGTGGTAGTGGTGGTGGACGTGCAGCTCCTGTGGTAATTGAGGTGCCACAGGCAGCGGTTCTTGGCCTAATTCTTTTCGCAGTGTATTGGAGTTTTGCCCGTCCTCCATGATGGGTTGGTGGATAGCAAGTTGCTCTCTGAGGTTCTGCACCTCTTCGTTCGAGGCCATAAGCATTTCCCTCAGCTCCACAATCCCATACTGGAGGTTAGTATTGTCCTGTAGGATTTCCTTGACGAAATGCGACACAACGTTGCTTCCCCCCTTTCCGTTCCCCAACGTTTTAGCCGCAGCAGCGCCTTTCAACCGTCCAGCCGCACTATCCAATTCTCTCTCAACAACCCTCCTCCTCTCAAGCCGCCCAACAACCTCAACATGCCGCTCTCGCTCCTCTCTAGCTTCCCGCTCAATCCTCTCGATCTGATCCTGCAAATCTGCCAACATTCTCTCAGCCCTTTTCCATCTCTGTACAGCCGACCGTTCCTCCTCTTGCGTCGTAACGAGCGTTCGCTGCAACTGTGCTTGTTCCTCTTCCAAAAGAGTTAGCTGTTGCTCTAACTGCTCAGTCCTCGCTGCCAACGCCATTAGCCTCTGCAACTCCTCCTGCGTCGATAGTAACGTCGCTGTGAGTGACTTGACATGTTCGTCCGTCTCCGAGACCGAGTTGTTGAGTTCTTCTAGCTGGTTCAGCAGCCCGCGATTTTCTTTAATCGTCTTTGCGTTTTCGACTTCTAGCGACCGCTTGTCGGCCTCGAGTTTCTCAATCATGGCTGTCATGTTCAGACGCTCTCGCTCGGCGTCGGCCATGTAGTTCTCATGTCTTATCAGAAGAGCCTGTCCCATCCGCCAACAAGAATCAGCGACATTCAACCTCCGAAGTAACAAGACTCCGCAGAAAACCGGTCCAGTGTCCTCCTCCATCCCTACACCGGAAGCAAGAAACACTGCGACTCAATCTTCACCTGCCCGCGGCCAGCCCGAAAGACGACGACACCAAGACCAAGGCCCCAACAGGAAAAAAAAGTGTCACATACCTGTCCCAACTGCGCCGCAGTCTGCACATCCCTCTCCAACCCATCTAGCTGCCTCTCATTATGCCTCAAGAACGCGCAATCTGCCTGTCCACAGCAACACTTTAGAATCGGTGTCGGCGGGCACGGAATGCACGTCGTGTTCTCCATTAGCAGCGATTCCGAGGAGTCGGACGCGGTCGTAGATGCCGAGGAATGCTGCGGTCGTGATGGAAGGACGTCGGTTATGGCCATAATACGGAGGACGAGGAATGAGGCTTTTGAGGCCGAGCTATCGAGTCATTCTTTCGTAGGGTGTTTCCCGGCGATATCGTGACGAAGTGGCGGGATGTTCTTTATGTATCAAGTAGGTATCGTTGAGGAGGGTGAATTGGCCTTGCTGTGGCTTTTGATGAGGTCCCCGGTTTTGGGTTTTGGGTGTAAGGTAAACTACCACAACGGCTGATTGGTCCAGCCTTCCAGAATTGCGGTGCCAAGACTATGACACAACCAGAGCAGGGAGGATGCATTAGGAAGGCTCAGGTGTTCACACGCGTGATTTTGCCTCTGCGGAAAGACAAAGCTGGGAGATGGGCTCCACAAAATGATGTGGGACGATATCGAATATTTTTGATCTGGTTATTAATTATCTGTAATATCAAGACAAGCGCTCGTATGTCTTTCGCAGCAAGGGTCGTTAAAACTAGTGTAGACTGCAAAATACAGCTTTCCAGCAAAGAAAGCAACCCTAAAAGTTCCTCTTCAAATCGGAACCTCAGCGGGAACACTAATCCCCAAGATATCAATGCCCTTTTCGATCTCACTCTTTCCCGGCATCTTTCCCCGTCTCATCAGTTCGCTGACATGACTCATCAGCGGATCAACTCCCATACACGCGAGCGCCACAACCGTGTCGCCCTTGCAGTAGTACGCTGCAAACTTGTCGTCCGAGTATTGGTTCAGCACTAGGTCGTCCCATCCACCAACCGTGTTGCCGCAGTATCGGAGTTGTCCACCCAGGGCTGACCAGAAGATTGGGATGAATGGTTTCGGGTGCGCAGATGGATCTTTGATATGTGCAGCTACGGCACGGCCGGCATTTTGGGCAACGTTCCAGTGCTCGATGCGGGTGTACGCGTCTCTACCGCCACCAGGACCGTGATAAGGGTAGGTTGCGATATCGCCTGCGTAGAACTTGTATTAGTAGGGCACGCTTCGAAATATTAAGGAGAAGGAAAACAAACCAATAGCATAGACGTCGTTTACGCCTTTGACTGAGAAATGCTCATTGGTCATGAGTGAACCGTCTTTTTGAAGCTGCACCGACTCATTTCCTCTCAAATACTCTGTAGCCGGCGCAACACCCACCCCGAGAATAACTATGTCGGCGGGAAGCTTGGTTCCATCTTTCAAATTAACAGTACCAACCATATTGCTATCCTCTTCCGACGGAGATGCAGAATCAACGCTGGCGTTCATGAAGAATTTGACACCTGTTTTCTCCAGTTGCTTTTGGAAGATTTGTCCCACTTTCTCGCCCATAACACGTTCGAGAGGAGCCTTTTCCATCCCAATAACGGAAACGTAATGACCCTTACCGGTCAGAGCCTTTGCGACTTCCATGCCAACAAAGGAGCTCCCGACCACAACAATTCTTCGGCCCTTTTCTTCGCCGAGGCCCGCAAGGATATGTTTAACATCTGGGATAGTGCGGAGAACAAATATGTTGCCCAATTCTTTAAAGCCTGGAAGAGGCAATCTCCTTGGCGTCCCTCCAGTTGCAAGAACGAGCTTTGTGTAAGAGAAGGTCTTCCCGCTGGTGGTAGATACCTCCTTGCCCTTGAAGTTGATAGCTTTGACCTCATCATCGACCAAGTCAACCGATGCAGACTTATACCAGTCCGGAGTTCTCAATGCGATCTTTGAGTGATCTGGAATGAGTGCTTTTGAGAGCTTAGTCCGATCAATGGCTGGATATCCTTCCTTTGAGATGACAGTGATTTTCCCTTTGAAACCGCCTCCACGAAGTCCTTCGACTGCGCCAAAAGAACCACCCCCACTACAAGGCAAACGAACTCAGTCAGTGCCCTCCATATATCACGGTCATACGGGAGGCAGAGATTACCCTCCGGCAACAACGGTATGATCATCCCCTTCAGTGGTGCAAGAATAATTCACAGGCCTCCGATTGGCCTTGATCGTAGCCTCATCTCCTTCAATATAAACACCACCATCCTTCTCCACAATATTATAGTGCGTCAACGGATCCGGCGCGGGCGCGTTCTCAATATCCCCAGTCGCGACATTGAAACAAGCTAAAATATAAAACACCTCACACATTAGCCCAGTCCCGTCCACAAACAGGACTAAATAAACAAACCTCCATGCCAAGGACAAGTCAACCTCCCATCTCCGGTCAAAACGCCTTTCACGAGCGGTGCGCCGTAGTGCGTGCATTTTGGCGAGAGAGCGTGGTACTTGTCGGCTACTTTAACTAGAAGGACTTTTGACTCGTTGAGACCTTCGATTTCTACTTCGCACTTTTCACCGTTTTTGAGGTCGAGAGATGGGATCTTGAGCTTGTAGTGTTGTTGCGCCATTGTGGTTACACTGAGGTGGGTTTTTGAGATGCAGACGCTGGGCTGGGTAACGCGGAAGAGCTGCCGAAGCGGGGTGGTGAGTGAGGAGCGGGGCATACAAAGTGAGACCTTTGGGCGGAGTTAATTGGTGGAGGGAACAGTCAGGAATTGAAGAGCTGTAAAGACTGGTCAATCGGCTTATGAAGTCTGGATGTTGATACGTTTGTTCCGTCGTTCGTTATTCGGGAACTTGAGGTTCCTATCTGCTCACGTCAACAATTGGTAAGCTACTTCTATCCCCCGCATCAAAGCCCGAAAAATTACCAACCCACGCTTTCGATACTAGTGAGGGTTCATTTGCGGGTGACTGATGCTACGTGAAACGAAAAATCTAAAGATTTAGAATCACAAGGAGATGGCAGCTATTTTCTGCTTCTTGGATAGATATAATATGGAAACAAATTCCTCGTAATACGCCCCGGGCTGCCCTGTTCCCCTTGCAAATTGCTCAATTAACGCATCCAATTAAAAGCCAAATCTGTCGAGAAAGAAAACAGCCATTCTAATACACGATTAGATTGTCGGAACGAGGATCTGCCCAGTTCCAGAGACGGATGCTCGAATGACCACCCCTGCACCGCACCAATTCGTATACTGTGACTATCCATAGCATCACATAGGCCAAGAAAAGCTGAAAAATATGGTTGTATTTTCCGAAGCTAGTAGATGGAAGAAACACCCCCAATACGACGATGTCCACAATCACCACCACTAAAAAGGCGAAGGAAGATCACGAGGCCTCAAGAGGTGGTGATAATCGTACCATAAAGAAAATTCCGACAACGGATGACGTGTGCCCGTGAAAGCTGTCAAAACTTAGGAATCGCTAGGTGTCAACTCAGTCAGGTCGAACTTTCCAATTTCCGCCAAACATTAAAATGATTGAGGATCTGAGAGATAAGAATATGCCGGCGAAAAAGTAAAAGCAATTTTGGTAGTCCAACATCAAGAGACTCCCGTAAGGGCGATTACAGAAGAGAAAGAGGCTTGCGACTGGCTGCTGCATTACAAAGAGTAGCCCTAGGGTTCTGCCCACCTTTACCGCCATCGCACCGTAGCTTACTCGTTCGGGTTCTCGTCGAGTTGGCTCAATATAGCGCAGTTCGACTGTTTCCAATGGAACAGGCTCCTGCTGCTCGGTCCTCGGCCGGTTCAAATAAATTGTTCTTAGCGGAGTGATGTGCAATCCGGCTACTGCGAGAAGAACACACTGCACGGCTTTCCTGTCTTGAAGTCCCCTCCTGATAGAGACTCCAGTTAATAGTGGCATATGTGTGAAATACACGATCCACACCACAGATTGGATCAAGTGGCCGAACGGTGATATGAGTAGAAGCAAGACTTTATTGATAAATTAGCTGCTTTTGATGGGTAGTCCGGCGAGTGACCCGTGATTGCCATATGCCAAAGCTACTGCAACCCGAATAGCTATCGATTTAACGATAATCGACCTAACCGCCCGCGTTGAAGTGTTGCTGTTCGCAGTAGCTATTGTCGAAGGGATCGTTGTGTTGAATAGAGCTTCATGAAATGCCTTAACTGGAAGCATGAACCCCATGATTTGCAGTGTGCCTTTTGTAGACAGTTGCAGAGGGGTATTTGACTGTGATGTATCTAGAAGGTTAATAGCTGCGGCGCTTGATGCACTGGGTTGGGGTTGATTTTCGGACAGCTGGACAGCGGAGTGAGCGTGCAGTCTGCTTGCGATCTCAGCCTCGCTCTAAGGCTTTGAGAAATGATGATCGGTTATCGTTGTAAGGCGTAATCAACGGCTTTCTAAAAGGCAAGGCTGACAACTTAGAAATCACATAACTAAAGCAAGTGCAGAAAGATAACTGACGAGGATAAGCTCGGCTGAATGCTCATCGAGCAAGATACTTCATATCTCTTCTGCTTATGAAGGGGGTAGACCCAGAAAACAAAAATGGTATGCCAAAACACTTGCAGGCTAGTTCCGAAGTAGGATGTTAGGGACCGACTAGGACCACGGCCCTGATGCCTAGAAGCATAAATTCAGTGGCAGCCTGTGCAATCACATTGTGTGTGTGCTGAGATGGCGTTGGGCTTTGGGTCACTAGCGAGTTGCTAATAGCAGTAGGAGCACAACGCCGTCTCTCGGTGGTCTTGCGTTTTCAGAAAGTCCTTCACAGCCTTGCGGCGAGGATCTTCGCATTGGCGTTTCTCTATGGTCAAGGTGCATAAAGAGAGATGCCCCGGAGTCCTCGGTGTCGTGTGTCGTCTAGTTCAATTGGCTTATACCCGCCATGGATGACTGAGCTTGCTAGGTCCCCATGAGTATTTGGCTCGTAGACTTCGAATTTCCAAATACCTTTTCGACGTCCAGTTGTATGCCCTCATCGACAAAGTCAATTTTTTAATGAAAGATAGGTCCGCCCATAAAGTGTTTCATTTTTATTATTTTTATCGGTGGCGCACCATGCTTCATCCAATTATTGATCCGTGCTTCTTCGAATTGTGCTCGGATTTGCGTTTCCTCTTTCTTCTTTCTAGGCAACCTCTCCGTGATACGTTCGTAGGGCTGGATAGACTAGGAGAAAGTCTTGTGAATAGAAATCGATATCCACGAGCGATTGGGCAGCTGACTTGTATCAGTCATTTCGTTTCTGCGGATAATTCCGGAAAACGAAGATCAATTCGATTTTCTCTCAGCGTTCAAATTTCGTGTCTCCTGTATTTGAAAGTTCCGCTACAATACAGGACGCGTAACCTCACTTTATCTAGAGGAAAATAGAGTACCTCGATAGGAAAGAAAGTTTGCAGCTATTCGCGCTTGGGAAGCTCGCTGCACCTTTCGCGCTCTGTTGTTAATCTGCATAGATTTCAGCGGCAGTATTCTTCCAACCCCCGGTCGTGCCGGCGGCTACACCATCAAACGCCTGCCCGTTGCAAAAGCTTGGAGATTGCGCGATTCTCAAATAGGAATTACCCCAGCCTAAGGCAGGTGTAGTTCATTTGCAGATGCACGCGATCGCCTCAGATTCACAAATAACGACGGGTGGAGCCGATGTGCTTTTGGGACAATCGTAAGGACCAACAACTGCCCTCAGCAAACGACCTCTATACGTCATGAAGGGTGCACTCCGGCTGTTTATGCGAAATTAACAATGTGTGCCTACATTGCTTATTACCTGGCATGTTTTGCTCCAGATCCCAGGCATCGATCATCCTCGTCTCGGATAAACTAGCATTCTCACAAGACTTCCCACTAAATTTAATAGTAAGTCCGAGATTCCTTCCCAAAGGAAACATCGAAGTGATATCGCGTATAAAACCATCAACACATCCCGCCATGATGTTTTCTAACCCGCTCCTCGCTGGGACTCTACCACTCATTTTTGATCAGCCACTCATTTTTAGCTTGTTTTTTATTTGTCGATATACTAACAATGCAGCTCACCACGCTCTTGGGCGTTGCCACTCTTTTAGTCAACGGACATGCCGCTTTTCTACCTCGTCGTTCTAACAACGGCGGAAGCCATTCCGAGACCACCGGATATCGCTCTGTCGTGTACTTTGCGAGCTGGGTAAGTCACATTTCGCATTTACTTGTGATATCAACCCCGTTATCGGCTAATTCACCTTGTCCGCTTCTGTTTGCATTAAGCTTCATGCTGATTTTAATTTTTTGCAAGGACATATACGGCCCAAACTATATCGTTCAAGATTTACCAGCGGAGAAGTTCACGCATGTCCATTATGCCTTTGCAGATGTCAACACTACCACAAGTGAAGTGTAAGTTCCCCTTTCTATTCTCCTGTGTCCTGCCCAGCCGCTGTAATACACGTGTCGCTGTCGTTCGGAATTGCGTATGGTGGCGATAGAGAATGGTGTATATGGGGATTGAGTGTCAATAATGGAAATACGGATGTCCATACTCGTGGGGGATTTATTGTCTGATACACGACTTGATTTTGCAGGTTCTTGACCGATCCCTGGGCCGATATCCAGAAGAAATACTCCACTGACACAGATGAAACTGGCAACAACATCTATGGCAACTTTAAGCAGCTCGGCCTCCTTAAGAAGAAGTATCGGAAGATGAAGGTTTTGCTCTCTGTCGGCGGTTGGTCCTATCGGTCTCATTTCGCGCCTGCTCTGGCGACTGCAGAAGGGAGACAGACATTTGCCACCTCAGCAACGAAGTTGGTTATGGATCTGGGGCTTGATGGTCAGTTCAACCTGCTTCAGGAGCTGCAGCAAAGATATGGTATATCTGCTTGTTTTAGTCTTAAATGCTAACTGATGTCTTAAGGTCTCGATATTGATTGGGAATATCCGTTGACAACGGATGAGACTGCAGAAATAGTTGACTTGCTCAGGCTTTGCCGTCAGGTGGGCTTCAACCACGCCTCTTCCTTCAATTTATATCCCAAACTTAGTGCAATATCTAGGAGCTTGACGCCTACGCAGCCAAATACAGTGTCCCAAAGCCACAGCTTGTTGTAGCTACTTCTGCCGGTAAGATTACCGGCCTTTTTTTTCTCACATCGGAGCATAGCTAACATTGTGCGTTCCCTATA
This sequence comes from Nothomitra cinnamomea, assembly GCA_022345685.2. Taxonomy (NCBI): domain Eukaryota; kingdom Fungi; phylum Ascomycota; class Geoglossomycetes; genus Nothomitra; species Nothomitra cinnamomea. Next base: position 8,039 of record JAJDMX020000210.1, on the reverse strand, counting down.
GGACCTGAAAACTACACCCCACTGCTCATGAAAGAAATGGATCAATACCTCTCTTACTGGAACGTCATGGCCTACGACTTCTCCGGCTCCTACTCGACAGTCACCCAGCATCAAACCAACCTCTATAAATCCGACCACATCCCCAACAGCACCCCTTACAACGCCGATCAAGCCATTAACTACTACATCGGCCGCGTCCCGTCCAACAGAATTGTCCTCGGTATGCCTCTCTACGGCCGCGGCTTCAACAATACCAAAGGACTTGGAAAGCCCTTCAACGGCGTCGGTACTGGTGAATGGGAAGAAGGTGTTTGGGATTACAACGTGCTCCCCCTCGCCGGCTCGGAAGAGCATGAAGACCACAGCCCGGGTGCTAGTTGGAGTTACGACAAGACGCAGGATTTGTTGATCAGCTACGATACCCCGCATAATGCCGACAGAAAAGCGCGTTATATCAAGGACAAGAATCTGGGTGGTGGTATGTGGTGGGAGGCTAGCGGTGATGCGACGGGTGGCCGGAGCTTGGTTACCATTGTTACCAACTACCTCGGCGGAGGGAACCTTCAGGGACTCGATCAGAGCTTGAACAATCTCAACTACCCGGGCTCCCAGTACGACAACGTAAGGAATGGCTTTCCTGGAGAGTAATCGGAGCACGGTTGGAACACCGCAGCAGTCCTCTTTGTATGGCAACTATACATTTTTTATATATCTATCAAGATACACAGAGGGTTGGCAGTGCTCCATTACTTCATTACTCCAGACTTTATACGTATATTTTACAATACGAGTGCCTTGAGACTTTCTGTCTTTGGAAAATGCCTTGGATTGGGTGTTCTGGTGGGCAGAATGTGTATTTGTAGCTATGGCGTAGAGTTGGGATCGGAGTACATGCGGAGAACATGTACAAGAAGCATTTGCGAATATGGATATTGTCTATGGTGACTATTGACCTTAACATCAGCTGCTCGGCTCCTCTAGGCACCCACAAAGCAGCAAATGAATGTTCGATGCATGTATGGGGTTGATCCACACCGGGAACGTAGGCTTAGTGAAAGCGTTTACTGATAAAACTTGGACAGTTGTACGAAACCACATGCCTATCCGGTACGAAGGTGGGGATAAATAACCTCACGTATCTGACAGACTAGAGCCTGGGAATGTAGCGTTCTCAGATAAGTCTGGGATAAGTCGAAGATAGGGAGTACGATATATTCTTTCTGGGATGTGAAAAAGGGTCGACTCGACTTGACCACGACTTCAAGGTACGAGAGACAGAATGGAAGATTTGCGAGCTGAATGCTACGCGAGATGAAAGATGCTAACGGCCGTAATGCTCCTTTTGTTTGCTTTTCTAGGGCTTGCTCGCCGCCATCGTTTGTTTTGTTTAGGGCTTTGCTTTTCCCTACGACTTCCCCGAGTTGCATCCGTTCAATTCTGCTATGGTTCCGCCAAGTTACGGTCCTTCGCTTTTTCCCAGTGCTCGCTTATATCCTAGAACACTTCCTACGCACGTAAGGGCTAGCTGAATAAGAGCGGATACACGCGCGTTTGAATATGAGTTTAGGAGATTACGGAGACGGATACGAGACGTATGGTGTTTGTGTTTTTCTCATTTTGGCTCGGAGGTAGACGTGCATACTCCTTTTGATCAGGGGTGAGAGATCTCGAGTGGATAGATTTAGGAAATAGCTATTTGATTTTCGGCCCGTTATTTTTGACATTAAGAAACTAGGACTAGGGAGTCTGGGCATGAGATGCACGGCAAACACGAGTAGCCTCGGTAGATCCCACAGAAATGGCATCCCTTCTGAAGGAAACGGTGTTTTCTCTTTGAAAGAAAATTGAACCGAGCCTGACTCCATGAAAGATACCGCTCGCCGTCAGCTTAATCACAGGCTCGTCCATCCCTATAGCGCTATCATCGGCCCGTCCGGTCGTACTTGCGAAGCATCAAAAGCAAGTTTTCTGCATCTGTAGGAAATCTAAAGTAAATTTGGCCAAGCTCCCTCAGTCGTTGAATGGTGATCAAGAGGATAAGCAAGCAGAAGTAGCCGAAGATCGTGACCACGGGGGTTATTCTGCAGATATCTTATTCCCATTTTCATCCCACCGCACCACCGGGCCACCCAATCCCTCAACTCCCTTCTTCCACTCGCTAATGTCATCGAGAGGCCAAGGTTCACCTGATAGCCATGGTGGGTCTTTGATAATGTACCCGTTGCGTACCACTGGACACTCACCGACTCCGATATCCCCAAACTTGATCCGGGTCGAATGGCATACCCTGATTCTTGGACCGCAATATCTCTCAGGAAATTTCGCCTTTGATTTTGGCTCATGCCGCCCAGAGCGTCGGCGTGAATCGTCGGATACCATTTTGTGGGAAGACTTTACTGCCGAGGAACGAAGTTGGTGTTTGGCCTCGGGCTCCATCCCGACCTTCGACGCAGAAACTACACGATTTGCTTCGATCCGCTCGGCTTCAGCTCGTGCTAATATGTAGGCTTCCGAACTATGTCGGAATCTCTTTGTTGCTGGTTCTGGTTCGTCAGCCTGGGTTTCTGGTGTCTTGGGCCCCTCCGGAATCTTGAATTCCTCTTGCTCGGAGTCTTCGGAAGGGATACCCTCTGTTAAATCAATCACTTGAACGACTTGGGTCTTACGGTAAGCAGCTTTGGGTGCCTGGCCATTGGTTTCCGTATTGTTGGCGAGTGCAGGGTGGTCGAGGATTGAACCGAAATACTCACGGGTAGAGATGATATTTGGGTTTCTAGCCTGAGAAGACTCTTCGGCGGATTCATCGGGGGTAATTAGGGAGATTTCGTGTTTTCGTTTCCGGGGGTTGCCAAGTTCTTCGCCATTGGCAATAATGGTCTTGTTGCTCTCAGCATTATGATACGTGCTGCCTACTCCACCACGCGTTTGTCCTCCGCGAGACGATTGCGAAGTAGCACCTGTTGTTTGTCCACCTCCGCGAGGATTTTGGCGACTAGACGAAGAAGGCTGTCGCTTTTCAGGCGTGCTCTTTCGGCTATTGTAATTATCATTACCGCTATCGTCGTCACCGCGATCTTCATCACGTCCATCGTTCCTACGATTTCCGTGATGACTACCAGAAACCTCTCTCTTAGACGGAGCAACCTTTGGAGGAGGTTGCCCATATAAAAATAACAAATGCTGAAGCTTTTCTGCAACGCTGGATGGTACACCTCCTTCCGTACTCTGGTCCAGCCGTGTAATGCCAGAAAGGATGCTCGCACTTCGAAGAATCGCTGCCATGGGATTACCCCACCAACGCTTGGTCGGATTTTCAATGAATGGTGTTGCTGGCATATAGCCGCTCCGAATCTGATAACGAGTATAAGTGCTATTCGAGTGACTCGTGGGAAATGCGAGTATGCCGTCCAATTTGGCAGATATACCGGAGAACTCATGCGACTGAACCTGCGACTTCCTGGGGTTTCCTAATTCAGACGCTCCGGGCAAGTCGACTGCGAAAGGCTGGCGAGGGAGAAAGTGACCTGATTTTGCGGCGAGTTTTCGTTGGTTTTGGAACGCTTCTTCATTCTCAATAAACTCTTCAAGGTCGTTGGGTAAGAAGACCCAAATTGGAGGGCGTTCGTCAAAATTGCTGTGACACCCTGAGCAAAGATACATTGTATTCTCTAGAGACTGCTGCGGGTCCATTTGGATCAATCCTTGCTGTTGAAATGCCTCAAACTGTTTTCCGACGATTTTGATTAGCGTTTGATACGTCAAAGCACGATCAGTACATCTAAGCATACCAAGATATTATCTGGTTTTGAGACAGTATGCGCAACGTGTTGGCCGAAAAAACCGCACAACCAGCATTTGCCCTGTGCCATTTCCTTTACCGTTTGGCGCACAGAACTCGTCATATAACCAGACAATGCTGGAGAAGCCGCTTGTCTGTTGTGGTCGCGCGATCTATGGTATGCTCTGGAGCTGTTAGCTCGCATGTCACTTTCCACAGAATTTCTCTCGTCTTCGTCGTCCATATTGGCATCGGCCTCGTCTTCTCGATCATTACGTTGCTTCCCCCAGCTATGCCGTGCTGTACCACTGGAATGACTGGGCCCAGACTTCGAATCCCGCGAGCCACCCCTATAGGTAGCAAGAAATGGTATCGGATCCCGCTCCCGTCCAGATTCCTGTTGGCGGAAATTCTGCTGCGCAACTTCACGTCGCTTGGGAGGTGAGCCTGAGACCAGGTCAGAGTCGTCGAGCTGCTCCGATTGAGGTTTGTTTCGGTAGGAGGGGCGGTTTGGAGTTGCAGTTTCTTTCACAACCGCTGCCTTTGCAAAGTCTTCGCGGGTCTTCTGGTCAATTTTCGCTCGCTCTGCAGCAGTGCGTTGTCTAGAACTTGCGGAGAGCTTATCAATCTTCGGCACCTCCTCGCCCTCAGATATATCCTCCTGCGCATCGTCTGGTTCGTATGCCGGCTCGACATCCTCCGTCCGATCCATACTCTGATTGAACACCATCTTGTCCGAGTAATATTGAATTCGTCAATCGTGCCTAGAGTGACACTAGGTCGAGATGAGTCAATTGAGAACTAGGATCCTGCACGAGTTGAGTGAATCGAGATCGAGTAGGTATATGTCTCGAGTGTGGGGAGGAACGAGAGCCTACCGCGACGTGGGGCGAAGTGTTTTGGAGGTCGACTGATGTTGTGCCCCTGAAATGAAGAGTTCACGTTCGAGCCGACATGAAGTAGCGGGGTGCTTTTGGAGTTGGAAATTCTGGGAAGTCATGGGTTGTGTTCTCGGTGCTGCCCTACTTGAGAGCATTTAATGCGTTAAAGCGGCCTCTTCCGAAAATCTCCGCAAAGGGTACTCAGCATATTTTTCTCTAGTTCGGGTTTTATGTATGTACATACAGAAGTAGCTCGGGCTGCTTTGCAGGATTGCCTATGCTGACAAGAGTGCTCATATGCCGGATTTAGGCTTTTCTGTGGATCTCCACTGAGGAAAGTAGCCCCGATCATGACTGTAAACTATTCACACAGTCTTCGAGGCACACGGGGGAAACACCTTGCGCGAACCTTGAAAACGCGATCCATTATTTACTGCTTGATTTCTTTGTTGAAAGCCATTGTCGGAGATTACACCATCAAATGTTGTCAATAAGCAAGTTCTATTGTTGCTGATGGGCCTATCATTTTTTGGGTCGGTAAATTCCGCTGGCGCGATTCACCTGTTCATGTTCCGCTCGTTCCGTCAACGTCGGTTTACCCCGTAGTCTCATCTTTTTTCTACCTCTTCCGTTGTTCTCCCAGTAACTCCTTCCGCCGTTCCTCCAGGGAAATCCGAATCGTCCAATACTCTATCGTATCGACTCACAAATCTTCTCTGTGACTAGTCCTCGCGAGACCTGCAACTGGACGAATCGAGCTAGACATCCCAGAAAGGTCTTATGCGGACGTTCGGGCCGAACGCAGGTTTCTGTCGGAGCTGGAATTCTCCACTGGCTCGTTCTCCGCAGCTTCGCCGCCTGCCTATACGAACGCAGCACCTGCGCTGACGAACGGATTCGTCCTCTGGCGGATAAACCGGGACTTGTTCTTCGGGATGGTGCATATGTGCGCGTCAAAGCACGGAATATGGTATGGCCTCTGAGTCGAAGAATATTGCACGAAAAAGCATCCTTGGGGCTGTAATGTGGTAGAATTGGTGTGAATGTAATAAGGCGTGGTTGTGCGTCTCGATGGTGTTTCTAGCGAGGAGTGGGGATCTAGATGGCGGCAAAATACTTAGGGGTTTATTCAGGACAGTCTTCAACTAGATTCTGGAGCCTGCTGATACGGTGGGGGCAAATGTCAAGTGCTTCCACTAGACCTTGCCCATATTGCATCTCTACCCCAGACCGTGGATATTTCAATATGTGGCAAATTACGGTAAAAAATGACATGACAGCTCTAGATGGCCGAATTCGGGCGTTTGGGGGTTTCATTGGTCCGTTGTTACACCCGCCAAAAGATGGCTGCGTTACGTCGATCGGAATCCCGAGTTCACTAACCCCACCGTCGAGTAACCAGTGAAATTGTGCGGCGACTGCGACTTAATTGTTCGAACATCAGCCCTCCCTCCGTTTTAGAGCGCTTTACGCTTCGGCATTGGACGGGAGCAGTGCCTGGTACCATGGACACACAGCTTCACCTTAAGGTTTTGGTTGTCGGTGGGGGACCAGCGGGTTTGGCGCTAGCGATTGCGCTGCTGGAAAAAGGTCACTCGGTCAATGTTATCGAGTCAGCGGCAGAGTTTATTCGTGTAAGAGATCACCATTAAGATGTCTGCAAATATATGCTGAGTTTAGGAAATTTCTAGCTCGGTGCCGGTCTACATGTTGCTCCGAATGCTGCAAGAATTCTTATCAGGATGGGATTGCGGGACAAGATGGAGAAATATGTCATGGCTATGAAGAGGATTAGGTTTTACCGGCACACAGATGGGGAACAACTGGTAGAACAATCGTATGAGAATGTGGAAAAAGAACAAGGTGCTCCCTTTTGGCAGATCCACCGAGGCGACTTACACAAAGTGTTGCTTGAACATGCCGTGAAACTTGGAGTAACAATCACGATGGGTACTCGGATAGCATCCTACGACTTTGGTGCTCCTTCAGTAGCGCTGGCCGATGGTCAAGTAATATCTGCGGATGTTATTGTGGCAGCAGATGGTATGCGCTTTTATGGACATGCCAACGGCTTGACTAATATCCTATATAGGTATAAAATCGCAAGCTCGTTCATTGATGCTTGGACGAAAAGATGAGCCCCGCGATACGGGAAAATCTGTATATCGAATGATGATTCCCTGTAATTTGCTACAAGGTGATCCGGAGGTTAAAGAGCTGGTAACTGACAGCTCCACCCACATTTGGTACGTTGCAAGATGTCCGAGAACGACTGCGCTCGATATGATATATCTGACTTTGAACATGTAGGATGGGTGCGGGACGACATGCCATTGGCTATACGATTCGTCGTGGTGAATACTTTAATGTCGGACTCACACAAGCAGCTAAAGAGACAGCCCAGGAGATCTATACGGCTTTGAAAAACCCGAAAGAAATATTGGAAGAGTATGAAGGCTGGGATCCGAGGTGAGCAAAGTTTCAGAAAACGCTTTCCCGAAACTCAACATTTACCGGATGTGCCGTAAGCCTCTCGAAACTTGGCTCCGCGGCAAAGCAGTTTTGATTGGTGACGCTTGTCACCCTATGCTTCCCTCCGCTGGGCAGGGTGCATGTCAAGCAATTGAGGACGCAGCTGCGCTTGCTGTTCTGTTGGATCGAGTCAAGTCAAAGGATGAGATCCCTCTTGCCCTGAAGGCATTTGTGGATTTGAGATTACCTAGGTGTACAAAGGTTTCGGAGACTGCGGCAGACAATGCGAAAAATTGGAGGAGCGGTGGAATGGCTGTATGGATATGATGTTGAGGATGTGGCTAGGAGGCTCGACTTTCGGGGGGTGAATAGCAATGCGGAGTAGGACAGTTAGGATCTGACGGAATTGTGGGCATTTTCATTGAGGCTTCGACCTTTCAATTAGCGGAATACTAAAACATCATCGATTTGTCTGGCTTATTATCTACTACGCAGATTATTCCGCCGACTTAGGCGGTGATTTTGCTGCTCTACTGCCCTAAGCATCGCTAAAGCAGCCTCTCCCGAATATCTAAAACTAGCTGGTTTGGGCTGCTTTATAGCCCTATATGAATTCAGTAGTTACATAAATTCCTTCTAGCTCTATACGCTCACAAGAGTGCTCTTTGCTGACAACTATGTCGACCCTGCAATATATCTACGGAGGACTCCTGGATATGTATATGTTTGTGCATGCTGCCTAGGTGCTATACTAATACGATCATCTTATCTCTTGGGTCCCGGAAGTGCTTTCTCCAGTAGGGGCAACAGAAATCAAAGCTTGGGCGAACCCCATGTGGTCACATTCAGGACTTCTTCGACTGAACTTGGCTCTTTTTGCAATCCCTGTGACAGCAGGTCTCCGCATG